>JARKHS020027773.1:0-32625 GCA_030143305.2 Amblyomma americanum | reverse complement strand
TCGTTTGAGGACCGTAAGCAGTCGTTTTTCTATGACTGGTGCCACTAAGACGGAGGACCTCGTGTGTAAGAGCCGACGTAAACGCGGTTCCCCGGTCAGTTAATACAACCACGGGGGCGCCGTGGCGAAGCACGATGTGGTGAACAAAGAACTGTGCAATTTCAGCCGCGGTGCCACGGGGAAGAGCCTTGGTTTCACAATAGCGGCTTAGGTAGTCCGTGGCAACAACAATATACCGGTTTCCCATGGAGGACACCGGGAATGGGCCCAGTAAGTCCATGCCGACTTGTTGGAATGGGATTTGCGGTGGATCAATTGGCTTCAGAAGGCCGGCCGGTTTTGTCGGTGGCACCTTCCGTCGTTGACACTCACGGCAGGTTCGAACGTAGCGTTGGACGACCGCAGCAAGCCGTGGCCAGTAGTACTTGTGGCGGAGGCGTCCCAATGTTCTGGAAAAACCGAGGTGGCCAGAAGAAAGGTCGTCGTGGCATGCAGCTAGAACTTCCTTACGAAGCACGGTTGGGACAACGAGGAGATACGCAGTGTCGGTCGGACCGTAGTTTTTCTTGTAGAGGACTCCATCTATTAAGCACAACGACGAACGTCCGCGCGAGAAGAGTCTGGGCGGAGACGGAGCGGTTCCTTCGAGGTACTCGATTAGAGGCAGCAGTTCGCAGTCGGCCCTCTGGTGGTGGGCAAGGTCGGATGTGGTGACAGCGCCGAGGAAGGCAGAATCGTCGTCGTACTCATCTGGTGGGCACGGAAGAGGAGCTCGGGAGAGACAGTCTGCATCGCTATGTTGCCGACCCGACTTATACACGATGGTGACGTCGAACTCTTGCAACCGAAGGCTCCACCGTGCAAGTCGGCCCGGTGGATCTTTGAGGTTCGCAACCCAGCACAAGGAGTGATGATCGCTGACGACTCGAAACGGGCGGCCGTACAGGTATGGACGAAATTTTGTGATTGCCCACACAACAGCGAGACACTCCTTTTCCGTTGTGGAATAATTCACTTCGGAACGGGACAAAGTGCGACTTGCGTATGCGATCACGCGTTCCACACCGTCTTGCCACTGCACAATCACCGAACCGAGGCCCACATTGCTGGCATCTGTGTGCAGTTCCGTGTCGGCCTGCTCGTCGAAGTGGGCAAGGATAGGCGTAGATTGGAGGGGGGCCTTAAGCTCTATGAAAGCTTTTTCCTGATCTTGGCCCCAGAAAAAGGGTTCGGAGTCTTTTTTTAGGCGAGTCAGCGGCTCTGCCAGCTTGGAGAAGTTTTGAACGAACCTCCGATAATAGGCGCAAAGCCCCAGGAAACGCCGCAAGCTTCGTTTATCGGTTGGCTGGGGAAATGCAGCAACGGCGGCGGTGTTTTCTGGGTCGGGGCTAACGCCCTGAGCGCTCACAATGTGGCCAAGAAACTTGAGCTCCCGAAATGCGAAGTGGCACTTTTCAGGCTTGAGAGACAGACCCGCAGAACGAATTGCTTCGAGGACGGCACGCAAACGTTTCAGGTGCTCCTCGAACGTGCCGGAGAAAATCACGACGTCGTCGAGATAGACAGGGCAGGACTGCCACTTCAGGTCAGTTAGTACGGTGTCCATCATACGTTGGAACGTCGCAGGGGCTGAACACAAGCCGAAAGGAAGCACCTTAAATTCGTACAGTCCGTCAGGAGTAACGAAGGCGGTCTTTTCTCGGTCACGTTCGTCGACCTCGATTTGCCAATAACCGCTACGAAGGTCGAGTGACGAAAAGTAGGTAGCATGGCGGAGGCGGTCTAATGAGTCATCAATGCGCGGCAGTGGATAGACATCTTTTTTGGTAACGTTATTGAGACGTCTATAATCTACACAGAACCGTAGGCTGCCGTCCTTCTTTGCGACGAGAACAACAGGTGACGCCCAGGGGCCCGTCGATGGTTGTATGACGTCGTCGTGGAGCATTTCGGTAACTTGGCGGCGGATAGCATCGCGCTCCTTCGACGAAACATGATAAGGACGCTGACATAGCGGTCTCTGGTCACTGTCGACGATAATGCTGATGCTTAGTTATTGGCGTCTGGCGAACCTTGGATGTTGATGCAAAACAGTCGCGGAAAGAGTCAATAAGGCTTTCCACGCGGCGTGTCTGATCGGTCAGAAGGTCAGGGTTCACGTCGGTCCTAATGGCTGTTGCAGTGTCCTGTTCAGCTATTTCGGGGGCCGTTGTTGATAAGGCACATTGGCCGGCATGCTCGCCAAGTTCTTCAAAACGGGCAATCACCGTGTTTTTGTCAAATGTTGGGGTTCACAACTAAAGTTGGTCACTAAGAGCGTGGTACGCGCGTGAACAAGGTCGACAAGGGCGCGAGCAACGCAAACTTGCCGAGACAGTAGCAGCGACATATTCGCTTCGGCAATGCCCCGAGTACCGGAGCTGGTATCACACTGGACTGTGACAAACTTGCTTGCTCTCGGCGGTATCGTTGTGTGGTCATCAGAGATGCGTAATGGTGCTCTGTGCGGCTCGGGGTCGGTATCAACGGCTCGCTGTGTCGAAAACGATACCAATTGCTCGTGCAGCTTGATGACCGCCCCATACTCTTAAAGGAAGTCCATGCCGAGAATCAGTTCTTTAGAGCACTCTCGTAGCACGGCGAAGGAGCCAGTGAAAGTTGCACCGCGGATCTTTATACGGCTGGTGCAGACGCCAACCGGCGTTACCACATGGCAACCAGCTTTGCGTATCTGCGGTCCATGCCAAGGTGTTAGAACCTTTCTGAGGGTTGCGGCTAGGTTACTACTCATGACAGAAAAGTCGGCTCCGGTATCGACGAGTGCAGATACGTCATAGCCATCGGCGGTAACAAGAATTTCGGCGGCGGAAACAATTGTTTGACAATTTGTCGGCGAGATTTTTGGTGCCGTCGTCGATGGGGTCGTCGCTGAGGTCGTCGGTGAGGTCGGCGGTGGGATCGTCTTTAATGTCGGCGGACGGGGTCGTCGCATAAAATCGTCGGATGGAGGCTGTTCCCTGTCTGCGGCAGCGGCGGTCCTACCCCCAGAGGGCCCCGTCTTCAGCTTTCCCGGCGGGGAGAGGGGCCTCTTATTTGGCCAGATGATGGAGCATGACTGGGTGCAGGAATGCATGTTGGAGACGGCGACCTAGACTTGAGTCGTGGAGGCGTTGAGGGCAGCACATTATCGGCCAGGTACTGCTCATTGTCTCGCGGTCTCTCACCATAGCGCGGTCGAGGTGCGCTCGGTGGAAATCCTCTTAATCCCATCCGCCGGTAGGGGCACTTGCGGAGGATATGACCGGGCTCCCCGCAGTGGTAGCATAGTGGCCGGTTGTTGGGTGTGCGCCACACGTCAGCTTTTCGAACAGGGCGCGGGTCACCCAGCTCGGCGGAGGGAAAGTACCCCTGCGTTTGTTCGGCAGCATGGCGGCGGAACGCATGTGGAACTGGCGCAGGTCTCCGCAGAGCTTCCCTGTAGCATATGATGTACGGCTCCGGCTGCGGTGTCCGTAAGGCTTCGTTGTAGCTGCTGGCGTACGGCTCCGGCTGTGGTGCCGGTGGTGGCTGGACTGCTCGCCGAATTTCCTCGCGGACGGCATCGGCTACAGCTGCAACACTGGCAGGTGGAGCATCTAAGCGGAGGTTGCGCAGATCGCGAACTACACTCCGCACAAGCTCCCGAAGAGCCTCGTCCCCGGCGACTGGCAGGGACGCACAATAGTTGCTGGCCGCAACACTTCCCGGACGACCGTACTGCGCACTGCGATCCCGTAAGGAACGTTCCATGCCTGTGGCTTCTTTAGCGAAGTCAGCGACGGTTCTTGGTGGGTCGCGTATGAGGCCAGCGAAGAGCTGCTCCTTCACACCACGCATGAGGTGGCGCACCTTGGTAGCCTCTGGCATGGCAGGGTCAGCCCGATTGAAAAGACGTGCCATGTCTTCAATAAACATAGCGACGCTTTCGTTCGCCTGCTGTGACCTGGTGCGACGGGCGAGTTCGGCATTTTCCTTGCGTGCGTTTGTGCTGAAGGTAGCCAGCAACTGACGGCGGAACGCTTCCCAGTTCGTAAAGGATGCCTCATGGTTCTCGAACCATGTCTTCGCAGAGTCTTGGAACGAAAAATAGACGTTTCGTAGTTTTCGGTCGTCGTCCCACTGGTTAAAAGTGGCCACACGGTCAAAGCTGGACAACCAGTTCTCGACGTCCTCAAACCGATCGCCCTGGAAGGATGGTGGTGAGCGAGGGGTGAGAACTACAACGGGCGGGACAGTGCCGGAAGGCTGGCCTGTCTTACCGCCTGTAGTAGACGTCACGGTACGCACCGGCCTCGTCAGTGGCTGACACTCAGGCTGCAGGCCTCGCAGGCGGCGGCTCGCTTTGTGGACGGGTGTTGTGTCCAAGCGTCGCTGATCAGCGTCAGAGTTGCCTTCGGGGTGAGCGCTCATGGAACGATACCCAGCGGCTCCACCAAAATGTCGCCGACAAACGTATGGCGGCACGAAAAGGGGCTTTTTTAATCCGAAGGCCAGAAACCCTGCAGCGCGCGTTCGAACGGGAACGTCCTCTTCTTCGCTCCCACATGAGCCCAGTAATGCCGCTCGGCCGCATGGCGGCGCTCGCAGAATGTGAGCGGTGTGGCAATATTGTCACCGATAAACGGTCAAAGCACTCAAAGCCAGGTTTAATTAGTCGTGCTACGCGTCCAGGACCGCAGGGAGCTCGTGCGAGGAAGACGAAAACCTCTAGCCCCTCGAGAGCGCAAGGCATGGCAAGTCCCATCTAAAACAGTTCGGCCGCGGCATGCCGCCACTGGATTGGTTGGGACTGTGGCATTACTCCCGCTCTCTGAAGGGCAACGACTCGGTGCCGCAACAATGAGAAGCACGAAGACAAGTCACTCATAATGGCAAAGCCTTTAGCGCAAAAAAACGAGGACGTGGGAGGAAGACGGGACAGCGCTAACCTCCAACTGGCGTTAATTGAAATACAGAGGCATATATATAGCGAAGCAAGCATAGAAATACACAAAGGATACAAAAGATCACACTCTACGCATGCGCCCACCACTGCAGTCTAGTAAAGCGATTTCCTTGTCAGAAAGATTAACAGAAGGCGTGCTAACACAGTCCGCTCCCCTTTTCCTAATTAACCGGGCTTCGATTATTTCACGTGTGCAGCGGTCTATACTTTTCGCCTCTACTGTGCATGCGCCGAACATGGGCGCGCATGTTTTGCTAGGACAGTGATGACAATGTTCAGACAGGTTACCATCCCTTGGGTTTGCCACGTTCCGCTTGTGTTCAGCAAGCCTTTCATTAAGGCATCTGCCGGTTTGCCCTATGTATACCCGACCACAGGTTAAAGGAATACTGTATACCACCCCTAGCGAGCACTCCACAAACTTATTTCTATGCTTCCCTTTACACCCCGCTGACTGTCTTAGAAAAGGGTCCGTCAACTTACACAATTTTGACAGCTTGTCTGGGGCAGAGAATGTCAACTTCACATCAACCTTTTTGGCAACCCCCTTCAGCCTATGGGATATGTCGGGCATATAAGGAATCACCACCGTCTTTTTTCTTTTCGGCAGATGTTTCGCAACCGCTCTTTTTACGCTTCTTCAACAAGGCTTCCGCCACAGAAACGAGCACTTCTTTGGGATACCCGGCGGGCGCATGCGTAGAGTATGATCATTTGTATCCTTTTTGTATTTCCATGCTTGCTTCGCTATATATATGCCTCTGTATTTGAATAAACGCCAGTTGAAAGTTAGCGCTGTCCCGTCTTCCTCTCACGTCCTCGTTTTTTGCGCTAAAGGCTTTGCCATTATGAGTGAACAGTACCAACTAGCCCAAGAATCAGCACGAAGACAAGGGACGGCACATGTGTCCGGCGGCTGGTGTGGACAGGCCTGAAGTGCTAGCGGGCGTGGTACGGCTTCATCCGTGCGACATGGACGACTTCGGGGGTCGGCCGTCTAGAGGAGCAAACTGTACCCTGAAGAAGAACTTCATAGTTCACCTCACTGACTTGGCGGTGAACTTCGTAGGGGCCAAAATATCGGCGTAGAAGCTTTTAGGAGCGCTCACACATGCGTATTAGGCTCCAAACCCAGACTTGTTCGCCGGGCTGGTAACTAACAGCTCGGTGGCGGAGGTTATAGCTGCGAGCGTCGAGGGCTTGCTGGTGCTGGATGCGCTGTCGGACGAGTTAGCGGGTGGCCTCGGCGTGACGAACGAATTGGGCAGCACCCATAACAGATGAGGTACTACTAGTAGGGAGCAACATGGCGTCTAGCATGGTTGTAACTTCGCGGCCATGCACCAAACGAAATGGAGTGAAGCGTGTCGTTTCTTGCAGAGCAGTGTTATAGGCAAATGTGACGTAAGAGAGTATGGCGTCCCAGTTGCGGTGGTCTGCGTCAACATGCGTGGAAATCATGTCAGCGATCGTCTTGTTGAGCCGTTCGGTGAGGCCGTTCGTTTGAGGGTGGTAAGCGGTTGTCTTGCGGTGACTGGTGCCGCTCCGGTGCATAACCTCCTGCGTAAGGGCCGAGGTGAAGGCCGTTCCTCTGTCAGTTAAAACGATGGCGGGTGCACCGTGACGGAGCACAATATTTTGAACGAAAAAGTTCGCAATTTCATCAGCGGTACCACGAGGGAGAGCTTTAGTTTCACAGTACCGGCTGAGGTAGTCGGTGGCGATCACAATGCAGCGGTTACCCAGCGAGGACTCCGGAAATGGGCCCAGTAAGTCCATGCCGACTTGGTGGAAGGCAACTTGTGGCGGAATAATAGGCTGCAGTAGTCCGGCTGGCTAAGTCGGCGGCGTCTTGCGACGTTGGCACTCACGGCAAGTTCTGGCGTAACGCTGGACAATTGAAGCAAACCTGGGCCAGTAGTACTTTTGGGGTATCCGCGCCAAAGTGCGAGAAAAACCCATGTGACCAGAATATGGGTCATCATGGCACGCCTGCAGAACTTCATCGCGCAAGGCCGCAGGTACGACGAGCAGATAGGCAGCTTCCTTCGGGTTGTAAATTTTCTTATACAGAACGACATCGCGAAAACAGAACGACGACAGTCCACGTGAGAAGATTCGCGGGGGTGACGCAGCGCTTCCTTCATAATACTCAGAGGCCGTAGTTCACTGTCGTCGCTTTGGTCTTGAGTGAGGACGGACGGGGAGATGGCGCCGAGAAAAATAGAATCGTCGTCGGGATCAGCTCGGTTGTCCTCGATAGGAGCACGAGACAGACAGTCGGCATCACTGTGCTTCCTACCGGACTTATAAACGATGGTGACATCGAACTCTTGAAGCCGAAGGCTCCAGCGTGCAAGCCGTCACGAGGGATCTTTGAGGTTCGCCAGCCAACACAGTGAGTGGTGGTCACTGACGACCCAGAAAGGACGGCCATATAAGTACGGACGAAATTTGGTCACTGCCCACACAACGGCCAGGCATACTTTTTCGGTAGTGGAATAGTTTGCTTCAGATCGTGACAAGGTGCGGCTCGCGTATGCGATTACACGTTCGAGACCATCCTGCCACTGCAGAAGGACCGCACCGAGGCCGATGTTGCTGGCGTCTGTGTGCAGTTCAGTGGCGGCTGACTCGTCGAAGTGTCCAAGGATGGGCGTACTTTGGAGACGAGTTCGGAGGTCTTCAAAAGCCTTCTGTTGTTTCAGGCACCAAAAGAACGGTTCGGAATCTTTCGTGAGGCGGTTGAGGGGCTCAGCGATCTGGGAGAAGTTCTACACAAAACGCCGATAATAGGCGCAGAGACCCAGAAAGCGGCGCACGCTTCGCTTATCGGTGGGCACAGGAAAAGCAGCCACGGCGGCTGTCTTATCGGGGTCAGGGCTAACCCCTTCAGCACTCACGATGTGGCCCAAAAACTTCAACTCTTCGCAAGGGAAGTGGCACTTGTCAGGCTTCAGGGAAAGTCCGGCCGACCGAACTGCTTCGAACACAGCGCGCAGGCGTCTCAGGTGCTCTTCAAACGTATCAGAGAAGATGACAACGTCATCCAAGTACACGAGAAAGGACTGCCATTTCAGATCGGCAAGAACGGTATCCATCATCCGCTGGAAGGTTGCAGGAGCCGAGCGCAGGCCGAAAGGGAGCACCCGGAATTCGTACAGACCGTCCGGTGTAATAAAGGCGGTCTTCTTCCGGTCGCGTTCATCAACTTCGATTTGCCAATAGCCGCTGCGTAAATCTAGCGATGAGAAGTACTTGTCGTGGCGCAGCCGATCCAGGGAGTCATCAATGCGCGGCAGAGGATAAACATATTTTTTTGTGACTTTGTTTAAACGTCGGTAATCAACGCAGAACCATAGGGTTCCATCTTTCTTTGCTACTAGAACAACAGGTGACGCCCACGGGCTCGTCGACGGCTGTATCACGTCGTCCTGGATCATTTCTTGAACTTGGCATCGAATGGCATCACGCTCCTTTGAAGAGATCCGGTAAGGCGGCTGACATAACGGCCGCTGGTTGGCGTCGACTATAATTGGGTGCTTAGTGAGCGGTGTCTGCCTAAACTTAGAGGTCGAGGCGAAGCAGTCAAAGAAAGACTGGATAACGCTTTCGAGGCAGCGTTTCTGATTAGACGGGAGGTTCGGGTTCACGTCAGTTTTTGTGGGAATGGTCGGTGCCTCCACTGATGCCGAGGCTTCGGACAAAGCGTGCTGTCTCGTGAATTCGCAGAGTTCTTCGAAATACGCAATAACTGTTCTGCCAGGCAAACACTGAGGTTCACAGCCAAAATTGGTTACCAAGAGCTCAGTTCGGCCATTGTTCAGCTCGACAATTCCGCGAGTAACACAGACCTGCCGACCAAGGAGCAGCGACATGTTGGTTTCAGCGATGCCACGAGTAGCAGTGATGTCGCAATCTACGGTAACAAACATGCTAGCTCTTGACGGGATTAATACGTGGTTGTCAAAGACGCGTAACTTAGTCCCGCGTGACTCAGGATCGCCGTCAACATGGGGTTGAGTGGAAAATGACACGACCAGCTCCTGAAGGTTGATGACAGCACCGTACTCCCGAAGGAAATCCAAACCAAGTATCCCCGATCAAAACGCACGACAGATTTTTTGTCGCGCATCTGTCGCGCGACACAATTTTGTGTCGCAAGACAAGCTGTCTTGTCGTGCCTTGTGTCGTGCGACAAGCTTCGTGTCGTGGGTTCTTTCGCGCGACAAAGTTGCTTTGTAGTAGGTTCTGCCGCACGACAGACATCTTTCCTGCATTTTGTCGTGCGAAGAAGGTCCCTGTCGCAGCATTTGTCGCGCGACAGAAGGAGTCGTGCCGCGCGACAGAGATTGCGTGCCTCAGCAAAGTTGCCTGTCGTGGGTTCAGTCGCGCGACAGACTTCTATCGCGCCTCTTTTCACGCGACAAAAGTACCTATCGTGCGGCCTGTCGCGCGACACAACAGCTTGTCGTGGGATATGCCGCGCGACAGATACCTGTCGTAGGATGAGTCGCGCGACAGATACCTGTCGTGGATTGTGCCGCGCTATAGATACCTATCGTGGGATGTGTGATACGACAGATTCCTGGTGAGGGTAATTGTTTTACTGCAGAATTCTAGAAATACTGTCGTGCTGTCGTGTGACAGCGATAGGATCAAATTGACCAAAGATACTGCAAAGCGCGTTCATTGTGGCGAGTCGCGAAGAGGATGCGAGGTGCTCTGGTCTGTTGGTCACGGGCACCGAGTGAAATGAAGTGCTCATTCACATTGGTGAATCGAGTTTTCAACTCGCTTCCCGCGACCTGGCTCTCTCACCGAACGAGAATTGGCTTAGAGGAGAGGCACTGCTCGAGCACTCACCTAATTCCCTTCTTTTCTCACATGACAATGTGACGAAAGTAGTGCATGCTCAAGAGTATAATGCGGCTTTGAAAGCACAAAAAGCTGTAATGCACAAGCGACGAAGCCAGCGGTGCCTGCGTATCCGCACGCGCTTGCGGTGGCGGCATGTAGCTGCAGCCACGACAGCGCCTGCACAGCAATCGGTGTGCGCAAGTCGAATGACGCTACTGAAAGTCAGTGTCCTCTTGGCTTCTGTGACATGTTCAAGCCATGTAACATAATATACCGCTACTACTACATGCGCAGAAAAGGCCAAGGACACTTCTATGCGTCGCCGAAAAGAATGTCGTTATAATCGTCAACCAGCGAAAATTACTCGCCATAACCATCCGGCTACACAAAGGCAGCATGTGTGTACATGCACGCAGTTCTCTGTATAAATGTTCAAAGGAACCCCGATATCATTTTCCGCGTTTCAGTTTCAAGAGCGTCAGCTCTTACTACTTACGTTTGTCAAGGACACGTCTGTCTGCAGGGAAGGTCAAATTGGCCAAGACAGTTACCACACTATATCACATGCAACAGCGGGCGCGTAGAGCCTCAGTTGTCATAGATACCTTCGATCCGTTTTACATATGCCAGTATAGCGGCTATCGAAGTGGAACCCCGGGGACCCCTATTTGCATCAAATTTGGGGTCCGCCCGTTTGACGCATAACGATCGAAGTGGTGTCATTTGACTTGTCATGTTCCTGAGGATAAAATAAATATTTAGATGAAGCCCAAAATATGTGTGGGATTCGTACCGACGACCTTTCGCCCTCAAACCGTGCATTGCGGGGACTTCCAGACAGCCATAAGGCCTAATTGTTTGTCGCAGAGGGTTCCGGATGCGGTCAAACAATTCGTCTTGTTGTAATGCACACGTTTATAAAATTCGTTAACTGATATATAAGGAGGAAACATACCGTTTATAGCGAAGGTGGCTGTAAATCGCAATAGTAGTGCAAAATCTTTGAAGTAGATGACGCTGCTTGTATCTTAGAACGAATGTTTCCGAAACGAAGCGCCCTCAGATGTTTGTATTTTGTCTTCTCCACGTTTGCTCAGCACCCCGATCTAAACACTTGAAGCTCTCGTAGCTAACGCTCTTAAGTCCAACGCTGATGCAGTGTTGGCGGAGAATTTTTTTAGCGGCAGTGACGTGGTGCTTATCATAAAATAGCAAAAAAAATGCTTTACGACGTCGTTCATTGCCTTCACTAAAAATTTCATGACGGTGACACGAAAATGTCGCTAAATATAGACAACAGCGTATGCAGCCGAAGGTGAAATGCGGCGGCCGGCGAGTTTGAACCGATTTGATTCTCGGTCGAAATGAGAATAAAGTCTTGGGACTGACATCAACCGCGCGCTTTAAAGAGTTTCGCCTGCATTGACACAGTCTAGCTCCTGTGCACCCGCGCTCGGTCCTCTAAACTACTCTGGTCCCAGTGTGACTGTGTGCTATGGCAATCTGAGCGAAAAGGAGGATGTCTGGGGGTTTTGATGTGCACCACGGCCATACAGTTGAGCGACATGATAACGTACGGGCGCGGCATGCCAGCCTGAATACCGGCCGCCAGCGTCAGAAAAATGCGACAGTAATGTTTGTTCAAGTCCATACTAAGCCGTCGGATGGAGTATCGTTGGCCAATATCGAGACGTTGGTAGAAGCGATAACAGGAATACAAACAAATGTCTCCCCACGGCGCCTTTAACTGCTGCTGCTCAATCACGGCTGTCCTGGCCTCAGCTGGCTCCGCTCCTGCAGGTGTCGCGGAAATCGAGCATATCTTTGTTTTACTATGAGACGAGGTTCACAGTAAAACTATGACGAGAGCAGCACCTCAGCGCTAGCCAGTTTCGAAGTGCGCTCAGCTGCTGCATCGATGTGAAACTGGCTAGGCTTAGCGACGAGTAGGGCAGCCAGGGGGTAGTGCGTAGTTCATTGCCCGGCGCGCCCGCGGGCGGCGTCGTTCCCGAAAGCTCGCCTCGCTCACTCCGGCTGGCTCACTGATTGGCTCAACAACTTGCGACCTTCACTCGGAAGGCTGGAAAATCGAGAAGCGAGCGGCTGGCGCTGCGACTGAGCGATACTTTATGCCCACGTTTGCAGTACTGGTGAACAACCTTTAACGCCCATATGCTTGGGTTATCGGCTGCGTTGCGGCGAGTCTTAGTTAAGATCGTCCGCGACGCCATCGTCACCGTCCGTGACATACCGGCTGAGAACTTCAATTCCAGTACGTGCCGAAACAGCTCGTATTTATCGTAGCGATACGAACTCGAAAACACGGCTGCTTCGATGCGCTAGTGGGCTCTTGCTTGTTAAACTACACGCGATCAGGATGCGGCGTTAGCTAAAGTGAGACGGAAGTATCGACGTAGTTTCTTAACGCAGTTGATATCAAAGCAATCCGCTTGTACTGGTCACCGATTAAGCTGTTAAGTTTCATGATCTCCGGTGAGCGGGCCAGTGTCGCGCAAATTAATGCATCGCAGCTACTCTCCATCGTGCCAATTGCGTTCAACTTATCCACGATATTCGCCAGCTTGAGATACGGCTCTTTTCTTCGCTGTTTTTGTTGCAACTTAGTGATTTTATCTGGCATCAAACGAAATTGCATTCTGTCAACACCGTCGTCTGCTCCGTCGTCTGCTAGGGCATCCGGGTCACTTCAGGGGATCACAGGATCGCAGCTTCTACAAACGACATGCCAGAAAAAGTAACTGAAAGCGCTTTAGTATTCTTAAATAATCTAAAAATAATTTAAAATAAATGCAGTGTCTTTGTTGTAAAGATAATATAAATATTCATGGTTTAAAAAACAAATTTTTTGTCGGTTGCAATTTTTTCACCGACACGAAAGCGCAGCCGTCGGCGCCATTGCAGCGCAACCGAGGCGTCGTGTTTTGTATTATTTGCCTCTTTGAGGCATTGCTTGAGTACTTGTACGGCGGACACGTGTGAAGAACTCATTAAATCGGAAGGTGAGCAGGAGTGTGTTTTGGAAGCCAACGACCAGGATTTCGGCCTGTCAACACTGGCGAGTTTCAACGGGTGAGCCATGATGAAAGACAGCGCTGCGACGTCTTGTCATCTGTAAAGGGAACGAAGACTCCTGCGCCGTTTTACTAAGCCTGGATGAATCGCATGGCCGGTGAGTCCCGCTCTGCGTTTCTTTGCTAATGATCTGTATTCACACGCGCTATTTGTATGCGGCTATATAGGGATGTGAGCGGAGGCAGTCCGCCTGCGGTTGCCGCAGCTATAATGTGGCGCCAAAAAAGCAGGGCCTATATCCTGCATGGCAAGTGTTGTTCGTATTGTCTTTATGAGCATTTAGCACTCGCGTGCCGTGGTAAATAAAAATGGCACCAGATATCACAACAGAGTTACGCTTTCGCGTGCTAGCGCTTCGACACTCGGTGCAAAAGCATGGGTTTGCACTGCGTAGAAGACGATGAGCGAGAAGTGCCGCGCGGCGGAGCGCTCGCGCTAGGCCAGCTGCGATCAGACACCGCACTTTTTTGCTCAGGGTTAGTACTCATCGGATAAGTGCTTTTGCCTTATTATGCGTCATACTAAATTCTGAGACAGTGATCGCATGCGAAAGGCTAGTTCATATTCATCGCCTTGTCATTTGTAAACTTGTCTGTGCTTCCCCAGTGGAACAGAATTTGAGGCAGTGTTATGTCAAAGTTAGATCAATCTTGCGTCTCCTGAGCTGTAAACGTTGATGCTTCCTCTCTTTCTGAGCACTGCGAGCTGTCGGAGATGCAACTGCACAATTATTTAGGATTTCTACCTTTTTGCTATATCCGTCGCTTTTGCGGCCCGCATTCAAGTCGTTCGCCATTGTCGATGGTTCTTTTAATACTTATTTTTGTTTTATTATTTATTCTGGGTTGCGTGCCATCAGCTGTGGTGCCGGCGATTCTCCGAGCTCGGAACTCTTCCCAGGCACGGGATCCTACCTACAGACCTCTCTTCGCCGCACTCACGAGTGTTCTTTGGTATTTTTTTGTTTCTCTTGCCCTTACTTGCATGGCCAGTCGACAAATTTGAGCAGCTTTTAATTGTATTCAGATTTGTTAAATGCGCTAGCAATTTTTCTATGATGCCAAGCTGTGCTGTGAGATATCAAGCTTCTTGCTAGTGAAGGCATGCTTTTTTCCATTCTCTCTTCTCATTTAACTAAGGCAGACTGGTTGCAACTTTCAATTTAATACCTAGACATTGGTGCAAGGCACCATGATAGGAATTAATGAAAACCTGCACATCCTATATTCAAATTGGTGTGCGGTATTTCAGCCAGCTCATCTTTCTTCAGTGTGGTTATAACAGTCATTGTGACTCTTCTCAAAGAATGTATATGGGTGCATTACATAAAATCTGTTCATTCGTTTTGTCATGGGCTAGCTCATTGGTTTTTTATTTACTTATATTACGTCTAAGTTTAGTTTTTAAAGCAGTAGACGATTTCCTCTCTTGTCATTCATGACATGGCTACAGCCACTGACAGCTGTTGCTCTGGATGTATTTATTTGCAGTTGCCAGCGGCCAGCATCTATTGCGCCATGCGTGCTTCCTGCCTTCGGCTGTGTCATCCCTCCTGATCCGTTCATGGTAATTCTTTTTCAGTGATGCATATATTAGGTGCCTGTTTAGAAAAATATTTATCAATATAGGCTTGCAGCTATTTTTAGAAATGCATGAAACTCTACATGCACTTCACAGCAGTACCTCAGCTTATAATTACCGGAACAGTAGACTTGTACAAAATATAGTCGCTGATGTAGCTCTTGACGCAGCTGCTGTTAACATAAACGTGCTTTGACATTGCACGCCTGTTGCCTGGTATGCATATGTGTCCTCGAAAAGGACCTATATGTTCATTTATCCCTTTAAAAACATTGTGCTCTACAATGATGGTTTACCAGTATTTCTGATACAGAGACCAAATTGTCAGTCAGTTATGTAACATTGCACGATGACACCAATTCTTGTATGGTATAGCATCCTTGGAATGCACTGGGCAAGCTGCTGTCAGCACAGATTTATTGCTGGTTTATTGCCATAGCATATGGTTATACTGCACAGTTTGTACCTCTACCTTCTTAAAGCTGTATACTTGAAAAATTTAAAATTAGTTGAAGGAAAATTCAAGGAAATGTAACAGTAACTGTCTTACATTTTGGTGGACACTTGAACCGTGATATAAGGGAGGGATATAAAAGGGAAGGAATGAAGAGCTGATGCCCATGTTAGATGCCCCTCTTTAGTTAAACATACCTCGCAATTAACACATTTGGTGCAAAACAAACATGGGACTTGCATGCTCACAAGCACACCTCATGTCAGTAAAACAAAGTGCCAATGTTGCCATACTTTACAGCTTTGCTCCTAAACGCGCAGCTGACTGCTGCTCAAAGTTGAGAGCAAAAATATGTCTACTTTTCCTCATGTGCAGTCTGCGGTGCTGGCGCCATTTGCAATGGTGATTGACATTGAGTTGCATGATGCTCAGTCTGTTCCTGGAGTTAGTGATTTTGTCTGTCGTGTGAATGTGCTGTTAAAATTAGTGCAGAACAATGGTTCTCTAGTTAATCTTAGGTAACTGTCTCCTGTGCCACATGCTACCACGCTTTTTCCTCAAATTTCCTAATCTCATTTAGCCACCTGATTGCCACCCATTCATGCAATCACCTACTCTTGGAATCCTCCCAGTGTTTTAGTGTGGTATTGCTTATATCTTCTCTGCATTACACATGCACTGCACTTCCTCTTTTTTTGATTTAGTCAAGATATCTCTGTTCCTGTTTCTTGCATAAGCATAAGAGGCGACTCAAGTGCACCATCTGGGCTTGTGATGCAATGTGTAGGGTGCTTCGTTTTTGGGTAAAACCTGGTTTCTTCCTACTGTTGCACCAAAAAAGATTAATAAAGATCAGGTTCAACCCAATTTCTGTGCAAATGTGCCTGTAAGAAATTGTGGTTTGAAGGTGCACAAAGCGAAGAACTGCTGGAGTGTAGTGGATGTCACATAATTCTTCTGACAGATTTCTTAAACAATTCTGGTTATTTTATTTCACTTTTAATGTTTATTGTTTATCTGTTGCTTATAATTTTTGGATAAACTGAAAACTACATGTACTAACTGGTATTTCATTCCAATAATTATACCCATTATTATGAAGCTGTGTTGGAAGGTAGGTGTGCATTTAGTATGCGTGCTTTGAATTTCAGTGATTGTTTCTTTAATGCCAAATGGAGGTCAGGTCTCTGCTGTGCCAGTTTTTTGCAATGGAGTGAAAGTAGCTGGAGAAGCATTTGCTACTGTGTCACCCAGCCAAAAGATCTCCCACAGACCACTGAGCTTCTGAATTCCTATGGCTTAAAGCTCGAAGCTCTGGTTGCCCTTTCCGAGGTTTTCTGCATTAACGAGTGCAAGCCCAAGGGCTCAGAGCTAACAAGCATTTGAAACCATAGAGCTATACACAGTAGTGCTGGGGCCGTGCAGCAAGTCAGTGTGAATTAGGTCGCGATAACCATGGTTTACTGTAGACAGCTAGTGTGAAAAAATAGTTGCGCTCACAGAAACCGCTGTTTCTTTCTTAGTCGGTCATTGAAACAAAGCAATGCATGTAAAATTTTATATCTCACTGATCCCTCAATTTTTCTCCAGCTAAAGACCAAGAGTTGCATGGAAGTTGTACAAGCCACCAAGTTGCGTGTGATTTTTGCCAGGGACCTGGAGCAGGCAGGGAAATTAGTGGATGGCCAGTGGTATTCACTCAGTAAGGCAAGCTTTTTCGGTAAGTACAGTTTTTGGCATGGCATTGCTTAGGAATGCATGCATTAATCTGACTACTCTATGCCCGCCCATGCTTCAAGAATAATGAAGTACATGAAAAAAATTGATTGCCAAACAAACATTGCCGCTTCTGTTATGTTTTTTCAGGAAAGTATTTGCCATTTAAAGGGCTGTGAAAACCTTAAAAATTATATGCTTGTTGTGGCTTTTTTTTTCAAATTTCTTCCACATCTATGTTGGCCTGACCTTTTAGCTTGTCTGCATGAGATTGGCTGCTACCTTCAGTTTGCTTTTTTGTTGCTCCTTTATTGCCTGTCACAATCTTTACTTTGCGTGGCAGTGTCATGCATTTTGGGAAGTAATCTGATCTTATTTCTGCATTGGCCTTAAGTGCAAGCTTTTGCATGTGGGGCAGGTTTATGGTGTTTTTTTTTGTTTGCTGTACCTGCAATTTGGCCATGAGGGTTAGAGGCTTAGTCCTTTATTTATTTTGATGCAGTGTCATATACTTCATGCATAAAAAATTAAGTAAGCACTAATTTTTGTAATAAATGAACATTCATTATAGCTGTGGCCAATATAAGTGCACTTGACTCTAAAACGGCTGTCTTCCGGCCTTCAGTATTACATCTTAAAACTAGCCGGAAGACACAAAACAGGCGAAGAGATGAGCACAAGATGAGGCTGGTCTAACAACTGAAATTTTATTGAAGGAAAGTGGCAAAAGAAGACCTGCAAAGAGATTCAAGGACGCAAAACCCCAAAGTAGTGAGAGGGCAAAAAACAATCGAAAGGCACTGACGTACTAGTAAACCATCTAAAAAACTATTTCCTTACACTGAAGTGTGTAGGTTACAACTGGAGTGGGGCGTCCAGTTATTAAGCGAGTTCTACCTTGAACGATTAATAACTGGACGCCCCACTCCAGTTGTAACCTACCCAGTGCTGTGCGTGTGTGTGATTTAATTCCTCTTAAATGAACTAATCACGCGCACAACCTGGACACATTACTTATTGTGTAAATAGTTTGTACATATTACTTCTCCCCCTGTCCTCTATTCCTGTCCCCTCACCTCTTTCATTTCATTTCTCCATTCTGCCTGCTGTCCTTTATTTCCGCTGCCCAGCTCAGGTGCTTCAGTATCGATGGCAGATGCCGGGGCTAGCAAAAATCTTTTCCTTCCTTTTTACTATTATTTTTAATAAAACCACTACCACCACCACCACCACACTGAAGGTTTACCGACTGTTTAGCCAGGCACTTGTTTTTAGCCTTACTGATGTAGTAAGCGTCAACTATATCAGGACAGATTTATCACTTCCCTAAACCACTGATGTGCCGCAGAAATCAGGCGTGCAAAGAGAAAGGTCGTCCTCCGATTGCATTCACGAGATTGAATGTGCATGTCAGGTGAAAATTCGCCTTTCTCTCTATACAGTGAAAGTGCTCTCAGCCAGGCGCACATTCAGATATCTGCTTGCCTGCCCATAGTAGTTTCAGCTACGAGGCAGTGAAACGCAAAAAACCCGTTTACTTTTGCAAGTGGTGAACATTTTTTATCTGCCACTATGCATAGCGGACGATTACCCGTGGTTGTATCAAGCCTAGTTTGAACGAAGAAGCAAAAGGCTCCTACCTTACTTTTAGCGGTCAAGACAACAGCAACATCATACTTTGGTGCAACTTTCTTGGGATGGTGCGAAATGGCGTGGAGGTAAGGTATAGAGCCCGTCTTTTTGTGCTGCTCAACTACGTCAGCATCATGTGAATGGTGTTCCGTTCCCTCGAGAGAGTAAAAACACACTCTGACAGGTGCGCGAGGTGGGCGAGTGGGAATCCAGGTGCCATTGGCTTGGAAACCTGCTCCGAGAATGCATTCTAACCACTGGGGTGGCATGACTTCCATAAAGCGGTCATGATGCATGCGATTGCCAACCTGTCCTTCACCAGCCTCGAGTGGTTCAACTCGTAGCTAAGAGGCTTCCTGATCTTGGGCTGTGGCGCCAACATATGTGGTCTTCCGCAAAGCGCAGGTCTAAGTCAAGAAGCTACAAACGCTTATGCTTAGTGAAAATCAGACATAAAAGATATGCTTTGACCACATGCCTAAAGATTTCTAAAACGTCTTGTGCCAACTTATCTGAGCCCTCCTTGTGCAAAAAAATTAGGTAGCTATCAACATAACGAAATGCTACTATTTCGAGGTCTTCCAAACAGGGCTTTGATACGGTATCGACTCTGGACAGAAGAATGTCGCGGAGGAACAGTGCAACCTGGGACCCTCTGCATATGCCTGATTTCTGATGTAAATACCGCCTTGCCAACTCACAAAAGTGGAGTTTTGTGGAGTTCTAGTTTCTTGTGGATAGCAACCTGGGCAAGTGCTCTGCAGTGAGCATCGACATGGAGGGTCTGCACTATTCATTGTCACATGATAGACCTCTGAGGCATGTACAAACTGCATCAGGGTGAACAATGAACATGCTTTTACAGATGATTGCGTGATTTCGGTTGCTGGCTTCATGGGGCTTTTGTCCTTTTACTGCAAATCTGCATTTGTCAGTTGGCAGGGCGGTATTTACACGCAGGTCGTACCTTTGCTCAGCAACATTTTTTTGACTAAAGTCGATAAGGCATTAGAGCCCTGTTTTGAAGACCTTGGAATAGTAGCATTTCGTTATGTTCATGACTATCTAATTTTTCTGGACATAGAAGGGTCAGATAAGTTGGCACAAGATGTTTTAGGAGTCTTTAAGGCATGCGGTCAAGGCCTGTCTTTTACATCAAAATTGTCCAAGCAGAACCGTTAGCAGTTCCTTCATGCAGACCTGCGCATTGTGGACGAATATGTTTGTCGGGGCTACAGCTAAAGGTCGGGGAAGGCTCTTTTTAGCTACGAGTCGGACCACTCGTTGCTGGGGAAGGATGGTGAAGAGGTGTATTTGTTGCTGGTTAAGGTCAGTAAAGATGGTAACACTTGATGGGTGTGCAATCGTGTGCATGACATCAGCTTTACATAAGTCATGCCATCACGGCTGAGGACGCATTCTTGTAGCAGCTTTCCAAGCATCTGGGTTCCCACTTGCCCATCTCAACAACCTATCATAGTATGTTTTCACTCGCTCGAGGGTAAGGAGCACATACTCCGATGATGCTGATACACCTTACTTCCACAGTATTTCAGAGTCTCAAGAAGGTCGCGGGAAAGCGAAATGCTGCTGTTGTCTTAACAGCGAAGTGCAAGACAGGAGGCCTTTGCGCCGCCATTAAAAAGGCTTGATTAAACTGGGTACTTGTCCACAATGGACAGTGTCACAAAAAAAGGTTCACCACTTGCAAAAGTAATGGAGTTTATTGCGTTCCACTGCCTTATGGCTGCAACTAATATGGGCAGACAGGCAGATACCTGAATTTGCGCCTGACTGAGCACTTTCACTGTATAGGGGGAAAGCAAATTCTAATCTGGCACTGCGTGCTCAATCTTGTGAATGCAAATCTGAGGATGACCTGTCTCGTTGCACGCCTAATTTCCACGACACATCAGTGGTTTATGGAAGGGATAAATCTGTCGGTAGATATTTGAGGCTTAGTACATCGGTAAGGCTAAGGACACGTGTGGCTAAGCCATCGGTAAACCTTCACCGTAAGGAATTTGCTTTTTTAGATGATTCATTAGTATGCCAGTGACCTTTGATTGCACTTCGCCCTTTCGCTGCTTTGGGTTATTGTGCGCTTGTATCTCTTCGCGGGTCTTCTTTTGCGGCTTTCCTTCAATGATGCCGCCGCGGTGGCTCAGTGGTTATGGCGCTCGGCTGCTGTCCCAAAAGACGCAGGTTCGATCCTGGCCGCGCCAGTCAGATTTCAATGGAGGCGAAATTTTAGAGGCCCGTGTCCTGTGCGTTGTCAGTGCACGCTAAAGAACACCAGGTGGTTGAAATTTCTGGAGCCCTCTACTACGGCATTCACATAGCCTGAGTCGCTTTGGAACGTTAAACGCTCACATATCCAATAATCAAAATCTTTAATTAAATTTTTGTTAGTCCCGCCTCTTGAGCTCATGTCTTCTTGTGTGCTCTAGCTGGTTTTAAGGTGAGTCAGTACCAACTCGGCTAGTCATAAGCCTTGTTCAGTATTACAACATTTTGAATAAAGTGACAAGTTTACTAGGCTATGTTGCCGGGGATCGTGTCCGCAGCAGTTGTGGGCAACTCAGAAGAGATAGCGTCATACGATTGGTTGTATAATTGGCAGAGGATTATGTGAGGATCCTGCTCGAAAAGAAAATTTCATGGTCGGATAATTATTTACAGCCAAAAATGTCCAAAAAGTGGCTGGGCCAGACAAAAAGTGCCGCGAAATTTGAAAACGCTGGAAGTAGGTGGAGCTACAGCGTAGTACCAAGTTTGAAAAACTGGAAGTATGGACAAAGCCAAAGCTTGGCGCCAAGTTTGAAAACTTGAAATGAGCAATCACGTGACCAGTGATAAGTGTCCTATACTTAACCAGGAGATAGGAATGATAAATTAGAGGCAATTAGTCAATTATTGAGAAGCGAATGGCAATGAACGGGTGATTAGACCGGGCGGGTATTCAGCGAGTGGGCAGGAACGATCCATGGAGGAAAGATTGAAAACTCGAAATCGCTGCTGGGATGAAATGAGGGTAAAATAAGAGCTAATTGATAACCAATCAAGTCAACGAGAAAACAACCATGGCGCCAAATTTGAAAGGCGACCAGTGTCGAGGCGTCAACGCTTTCACATCTTTTTTGCGCAGGTAGCAGCGATGATCTCTATTTTTTCTTTTTTTCAGCCAAGACAAAAACCATTTTTCTTGGCTCATGGGCGATGTATCTAGGAACCTGCGGCCAGGACAACGCTGGACAGCATGCATCAGCAAGCTCGAAAAAAAAGCACGAAACAGTAAATAAATATTGATCATTTTCATTTCAATTCTAGTGGTTTTGTGCACGAATTACTCTGGAATGCACAAAGCTTGTGTTAATTGACAGGTGACCATTAACAATCTGCGCATTTTTGTGCATTGCCTACTCCAGAAAACAAATACTGTGTTAATTGACCGGTGACACAGTAACGACTGTTACACAGTGTACGAGCACTACACAAGACACATTACAGAAGACAAGGCAAACTACAGAAGACAAGACAGACTACAGAAGTCAAGACAGACTACAAAAGACAGACTATAAAAGACAAGACAGACTACAGAAGACAGGACTACAAAAGACAAGACAGACTACAGAAGACAAGACAGACTACACAAGACATGCCCAAAATACGGCAAGACTACAGACTACAGAAATTTTCTGTCTTAGAATCCTGTAGTGCGTTTTGACTGGGCTGTCTGCTATTGAGACTAATAACTGCAGTGTTAAAATGTAGTCATTAATACACGATTTAAAATTTTCAGTGCACATTGCAAAAAACCATATACAAGTATCGGTGAGTGAGCTCTAAGTATGAGCGTCCGGGAATTTCGCATTTAACTTCTTGAACGAAATTACCTGGAAGTTTCATTGCTTTGCACTGCTAATGCGCACGCAATTGCACTATCACCTATGCCCGTGTCGTGGGGTCACTGTATGCGCTTAAAAAAATGTACCTGTCAAGCAAAAGAGTCTACTTATAATTTCATCTATATACCTCATAGTAGGCACGCGCTTTCTTGTAGCAGCTCACGGTCGTAGCCTCACTCCGATGGGGGAGCTTTTAATAAAGGTGCGCATTCGTACGGCGCGGCTCAACCTCCCAGAGAAACCTACCAAAACAGGGACACTGTAGCAGGGACACTGTAGCACGGACATGAGCCTTGCCAAAACACCGAGAGAGGGCGCCACGCGTTTCTTGCTGGTGCGGGGGATTCAAAATCAACAGAAAAACAGCGCAAAAAAATCGTTTGCTCCACTCAAATGTAAAATACTTTATATTTCTTTAAATGTAGGGCATTACGGTACCTGAAGCTACGAGAGCTTGTCGATGTATATTAAATTAGGGCTTTGGGGAGCGATAAAGTGAAGTCAAGTGGGGTATATTTCGGGACCTCGCCATAGGCTCCATGCTATCGTAGCTCATTGCGCATGGTAAGTGCAATATGTAAGCTACATTGATGAAACTTTATTAAAAGAAACTTTAAGAAGCATTCAACATATAGGCGAGAGAGCTAATCTCTAACTTTTATGCGCGACTAGGTATTAATTTTTATTTTTCGTCGCCATTGAGTTACGCGCCGTCGCGCAGCCGGCTGTCGCGAGATGGCGCGACCGGTTTTTCAAGGCGCATGGGCCAGAATCCTGGGGATGTTGGGCATGCAGGCAAACACCCTTCTCTCCCCCAACACCCCTTACACCACCCGAGAGGTCTGGAGGTGGCCCTGCTCGGCTGCCAGGAACTATCGGCCCAACAGGCCCTGGTTTGGTGGACCTGCGGAGCTGTCAGGACCAACAGGATCCAGGAATGAGGGACTACACCTTGTATTGTAACGGGCGAGACCCACTAGGGACCTTTTCTAGAGCACCTTTCTCTAAATATAGCCAAATAAATGCTTTTCGCCACCACCACCACCACCACTGAACTTTCGTGGTCTGGTCCGCAACCAATATGCAAACACATTAATTCGTAGAAAAGAACTTTAATGCGTGTACAAATATTACTCGTAAACAATGCGCCCAGGGACAGAATATAGTGAGAGGTTGCAGAGAGCAATGAAGATCAGGAATATCCGCAGCAGCTGGATACTTGCGGGTGAGGAAAATGTTCTGCCTGAGATTTTTTTCAGGCATATTGGCAACGAAAGTGACATTCTGAGTCCTGATGTGCAGTATAAGAACTGGTCAGCACTTCTGTAGTATTACAATCCTAATATGGCCGTCTGTCCGTCCTTGTCTCCTAGCGCACCAAGTTTGTGGTACACACTGCGCATAGGGGGCAACCATTTCTGAAGCAATGTGTCCAGAAGCTTCACAGCCTACTAGCGTCGCATTGACACGCATGACTCGCATCCACCTAAAAATTTTGAAAATGTAAAGAGACTTTGAGCTCAATTCAATTCTAGAGCTCGGCTTGTCAGCGTATCATGCTACAGAGAGCGAAAAAGGGAAGAAGCATGGGAGAAATATGCGATGCAGGCTTAGTCTTTAATTTTACCTCCACATACGTTCATCCTTTGCTCGCAGCTATCAATAACCATCATTTATTGGACCCCTAAAGGCCCCTGGCGCGGTTTCAGATAAGAGCAAAAGAGAGGGACATTAAATAACACGGTTGTAGGTCGCCGAATAAAATCGACATGCAATGCACAAATGAGTGCACGAAAGGATCGCAAGACTTCATACTGAATTCCTGAATTGAATTGAATGTTTATTTTTCGAGCAAAATACAGGAAATGGGTCCCGGGAAAAAGGCTACAAGGGTAGATTGAGAGGTGCCCGAGGCCCAGTTGAGGTAGTTAATAAAATGAAACTGAAAGAGATCACGTGAAATTTCATCTCAATTTTTTGTCATATTTTAATTAAAGGTGTTAATTGCAATGAACCGTCATTTGAGTGGCTAATATGGCTAACAATATAAAGAAAAAGTGTGCACCATTGAAAAATAATTTTGGTGAGGTTCTGTTGTTGAAAGACACGAATAAGTGACATCACAGCGACTGTCTAATGCGTAACATGGAGACAACAGCATGACCATAGAAATTCAACGGTCATGAACCTTTATTCATATTTTGGCTTACGTAGAGAACATTATTAGCGATAATTAGCAGAGTAGTAGTCAATGAACGCGATTTGAAATCAGTGCCCTTTTAGTGGTGTAAACTCTCTGGGCTTCATTAAGCATCTGTCTCCCTTAAGTACACTCATGGCCAGTCAATCGCGTTTGCTCTAGTGTGCAGTCACACTAATGGGCCTACTCACGTGTAGCGCTCCGGGCTACGCACTCATGCTCGCGCTTATCAAATGAGAACTTCCTCATGAGGGCTCCTCCACTTATAATAAGACTTAATCAGGCAATACCACGCAAACAATAAAGACAATGATTTTTTTCATTCATGACACCATTTATTGTCCTTTTCGCAAGGCCAATAACGCGCCCCCCAATTTCACGATTTAGCGACAACTCAAGCTGTGAAGCATTTGGGCAAGAAGGTTTAGCGCTGGAGTCACTGACAAAGGAGGCAAGTACAAACAAATGCGACACATCTGATATTGCTACTCAGAGTGGCTAAGAAGAAACAGACAATTAGACAACTGGATTTGAAATGAGCTAGTTTTTAATTTTCATGCAATCGTCGTGATTAAGTTGAGTCTTTAATCGGCTGAACATCAGGGAAAGGCCGAGACCGCTGAGAACGCCAGCGTACGGCTAGGTCTTTGAGCATTGTGGGCAATGGCTGGCAGGTAACTAACAGAGCTCTCGAAGCCACCGTTTTTACGAAACGTGACACGTATTCACAGTCGTTCTAGTCAACAAAAGCAATCGATCACAAACACACACAGTTATACAAACCTACTGCCGTAGAAAGCCTATACTGTAACCGTGGCGCTAAAAGAGCACCGGTAAATCTGCTGAATGCACAGTACAACTGGTATCTGAGCAGCACACACACAGCCTACGTCACGTAGCATCAGGCGGCATAAGCCTTTACGTGAGTGCTTCACAAGACCTTCGGCTTCCCCCTCTGTTGCCCGTGGTTAGAAGCCGAACGAATAAGGCTTGAGACTTAATTCGCAATTTGGCAAAAAACAACTCCCACAAAAATCTCACGCAAGCGAGGGTGCATGTACAGCATTCATACAAATGCACACACCCCAACACTTAAGTCCAACGTGTACTGCAGTGGCTGCGGTACACTAGCGTTGCTCCCTTCTCTCCGTATGTGTCTTCAAAAATGCAAACGATATCTGTGCAGGCGAATCGTCATGTTCGAGCACACCGCAGGAAAGCGCACATCCACTCAGCTAAGTGCTTACGGTTCCCAATGCAATTCCAAGTTTTGTTTCGCCTTCCAAAATAGCTTATTTCTTCTCTCGAGCTTCTCTTAGTTGGAAATGAATGGGGAAACTACCGCATTGCTAATATACCGGCGTAACTCACTTTATCTGCTCTCTCGGTCTTGCTGCAGAAATGGGTTAAAAAGCTCCACAAAGAAATCTGCGCACTATAATTAAGAATTGCTAGTCAAAAACAGAAGACCACCGTAGAGGCATCAGCAGGATGCAGATGATGCTGAGTTGCGACACCATGGTTTCCAGAAAATCTGCAGGAACTTTCCCGCAGGTGGATGCTGGTGAGCAGTGCGCCACCATGGACCCCAGCACCCGCGCTTAGCCATGCGTGTCGTCGCCGTGTTCGGTGAAAAGAGATTCTGGCGGTTGAGCCGATAGCAAGTGTTTGGACCTTTAAGGCCCCTCGGCGGAGGCAACACAGCACTCTGGTCCCAGATTCCTATAGACGGCACCTCCGGCCTGACCCGACCGGGGGAAATAGGCAGTCGCCTTTTACTGTCCTTCCTTCCACATTTCACTTTCCTATCTGCCTTCTCACAACTGTCGTATCTCCTACTCTCTTCTTGGTTTTTCCTTCTTTTTTTGGCGGCTAGGGTTAACCTTGTGTGATGTACTGCCCTGCGTTACGTAAAATTAGGTTAAAGTTGGGGTGTACAGCTGGCGTGGGCGCGACTTGCTTGAAAGTTCCTGCCCCGTCCCCTGGTTGGGCTCCTTGGTCGGTGGCTGGCACCCCGGCCGAAGAACACATGTTTTATAGCTCCCCCCCCCCCCCCCACAAAAAAAAAAACGATCGTCCTCACAAGAGAGGGTGGGCCGAAGTAAGAGCTCAGTTCCTAACGAAAAAACACGAAACGTTCCTGAAGTATCGTGTGATACGCAATAAAGAAGCAGACAAACCAGGCAGAAAAATATCTCCGTTGGCAGCTTCTAAGTCTCTGACGGATGCCTTGGGACTTGGCTACAAAGTGACGAAACTAGCCAACAGCGACCTACTCCTCAAGATCCGTGACAAAGAACAACATTTAAAACTCCCAAATGTAACGACCATTGGAATCATTGCTGTCTCCGTTAGTGCTCACCTATCCCTGAACGCAGCGAAAGGTTTAATTTCTGAAATCGATCTACTCATTTTCACCGAAGAAGAGATGTTGAAGGGTCTCAAGGCCCAATACATCACAAAAGTCTGCCGAATAAACATCCGTGAAGATGGTAAGGAAATAAAAAAAAACACTTAGTCAGCCAACACCCAGAATCCATAGAAATAGGATATACGAAAAAAAACTGTACTACCCTTCATCCCAAATGCTCGATGCTGCTTAAAGTGCCAAAAAGTCCCAAAAGTTCCTATCATTCCCATGTGTGTTTGTGCGTGTGTGTGTTTTTAACGTCCCGAAGAGACTTAGGCTTTGAAGGACGCCGTAGTGGAGGTCATCGGGGGTTCTTTAACGTGCGCTGAGATAGCACAGCGCATAAGCGTTTTGTATTCAGATGGAGGCGAAATACGAAAACGTCCACCCTGAAGTCAAGAAGCAATTCAGTGAGTCATCGCTGCTGGCGCAACGGTAGCTAGGAACAGATTTGATACTGAGAGACGTCACTGCATTGTCTGGCGTCTCAGAAGAGAAACAATAAAAAACGTGTGCCATTTGCTGGGTGAATGCGATGGCCATGCCGCGAAAATAGTACCCGTGCTGGTTAGTACAGTTCGTGAGGGGAATCTGACATTGGCCACCTCCTGGCTAGAGGGGTTGGCGTCCCACACACACGTTTTGCGTTGGCATCAACGAAACATTTCCCTCAGTGACTGCAACACCGTCACGTAGTGCAGAAGATGCGGCTTCCACAAAAGCACCAGAGCGCGGTGGTAAACTGAGGTGAGGGTCTAAGTGCACACCTGAAGGGGATCCTGGCTTCTGCAATCATCTCGGATGTGAGCTGCTTTCTCCGTAGAAAGAATCTGTTTACAGTCTCGTGGGTAAATAACAGAGCCGTATTCACATATATAATCCACTCCGAGAATAAACCCACTTAAGCACATCTATAAAACTAAGCAGAAAACATCAAACGTACATCACCAGATTTGCAAAATTGCCGTGCAAAAGCTGGAAACAAAGACTGGTGGATAGATCAAGAGAGCTCAGATGATGTATTTGGACTTCATTGTAGACTCCATTATTACTTAGATGTTAGATTTGGACTCCACTCTCAGTGGTTGCTGAAACATTTTCTAACAACAACAACAACAAGTGAGTTTTCCGCCCGCACCCTTTGTTATGATGAATTTCTCAGCTTTCTGCTGTTGGACCAAGTCACTTTCAACCCCTTCTACTTGCTGCATATTTTCATAGGTATGAGCGTGTAGTTTCTTGCGTAGCGTTTATTGAGTTTAAGCTTGACGGCGACCATTAGTCTCTCATTCAGACTGCTACTTCTCAATACACCGCTTGAGACGCTTGCTTCTAGTAAATATTGACATTCTTTAGTTGCTGTGGTATGGAGTTACATATCTGACGCAGACGCTACACGTAATCTACTAACTCGAAACAAGCACCTTGAGTTTCCTGAAAAAACATGTTGTATAGGGCAAGGCGCCACAGCGCCTTGCCTTAATGGACACGTGAATTCCTACAGCTGTGAGGCACAGTGTGAAGAAATATGATTCTGTATCTTTCTCGCAATATTTAGTGGGCTTTTCAGCTTGAAGTCCGTTGTTACTGCCACGCTTCTAGGAAAATGTCATTATTGCTGTTTACACTCAGGAACAGAAGAGGGAGAAGTTTCCAAAGGTAAAAAAGCGGCGCCGGCGTACCTCTTCGGGCTCGGAAAACTTGGCGTGCTCGATCAACACTGCTTCCGCTACATTTGCACGTGACCCAACACAGTCGAGAAGACCTGAAAAAAGTCCATCTCAGGAAGCCCCCGCTGTCTCCTGGTCCAGCGTCATGCCGATGCCTCCTACCCTCGAGAGCACGTCAGCATCCAGCCCTCAGAGCCCGACAAGCACAGCCGTGCGCTCAGTCCATGATAACGAAAGGGGCGGCTGTGTCTGCGATGCACCGGAGACGAGCACTGCGGAGGCAGTCGAGACTGCCACGCCTACGCCACTGATGTCCGAAGCCATGACGGTCTCCTCCGCAGGAGACAGAAGATCCGGCGAGCACGTCTACCCGGGTCACGCACAAAAGCGGAGTCAAAGTCGCGGTGGCTTGACCAACGTTACCTTCGGTGCCGACCCCTCGTCAACGCCTTCACCCGACCCTGCAGTGCAGGCTATACCGGGCGCCCTTGCCACTGGCACCGCAATTATGAAGTCACGCTCTACACGGCTTGGAGCTACCAGGATCGCTATTACCCACGAACCATCGACAGCCGAAACGAACATCGTGCCCCGTGCCTTGTACAGTACAGGGCTGCTGGCTTGTGCATTGCTTTCTCTGGCCATGCTCACATTCCACTGGGTGGCGATGCCGCTGCTAGCACCGTCGGTGGGTCACTGGTGCCGCAAGTCCGAGAAAGTGGGGAACGTGAGCGAGGCGCAGTGGAAGAGGACATTCATCTCGCTTGGCAACGACGGCCGCTACAGCAAGTGCACAGTCTACAGCGTAGGTTCTGTGACGACAACAGAGAGCAACGGCGTCGGCGCTGCCGGCCGCCCAAAATCTGCACAACGGCGGTGACGACCCCGCGGCAAGAGGTGCCGTGCAGCAGGTGGGAATACGCCTTTTCGCCAGGTGTGAAGGCACTGACCAGCGAGTGGAACCTGGTGTGCGAGCGCCGCGGGCTTTTATTTCTCGCAGTCATATACAATAACATCGGATGTCTGGTGGCGATGCCGCTCGTAGGACAGATGGCCGACCGGCTGGGTCGCTGGTAAGAGTTATAGATGCAACTCTCAATATGTGATCAGAATTACTTGATGCCCCAGCAGATTTATATGTGTGCGGACCTGTTTGCCCCGGCGCTGAAAGCAAGGCGATGGCCACTACAGCTTTGCACCGCTTGACGCGCAAGTTGAAGGCGTGTAAAACTCTGTGCGGGACCGACCGAGTGCCATGCAAGCAGCGAAGGAGAACTTAAATTCGCTACGGAACATGTTTTGAATTGGTTGCAACGCTTGATGAAAGTCCATATGCAGTGCTGGACATGCTGCTATGTCCGGCGGGTAAGCTTGTTATGACTTGGTGTCGAATCCCAAACAGGCAGAAATGAAAGTCAATCATATGGCCTAATGAAATAATGGTCTGCTCGGGGAATGGAATCGGAAAATCATGTGATAAGCAATCGCGTATTTGTCTTTCGGTGTGTGAGTGGCCGATAAAATATCGTGTTCTGCTTCGTCAGTGCGGATGAACTCCATTGCACATTGACTAGGTGGGACGCTCTGCTGCTCGTGCTGTCCTGTGTCTTACTTGTGGCCACTGTGGAGGCACTGGTCACCTACACGGCCACAGTGTTTGTGCAGCTACTGCTCAGATGAACAGCTTGCACTAATGAACCATTGTTAAACAATAAATCTGAATCAATACCAACTCGGCCAGATCGCAGCCTTAATTAGCGTATGCCAGGAAGTGGAAGGTGCGCGTTGGCAAACTACACGTAAACTGACATGCGAAAGGAGGCTAGGATGCGTTAATACGTCAAGATACGTGATATGTGAAAATATGTGAATCAAATGATTTCTCCACAGCTTAAGAACTAATGCGCTGTACCTATATAAATGTGAGAAAATCAGTACAGCTATTCTGTAAAGTGTTAAAAGTATATTTTCATGTGACCCGAAGAGCAGCGGCACCCAGCTAAGAAAAATAATCCTTTGTCAATGCAAGGAACAGAAAAGTAGTCCTCACGCATAGTCTTTAACTCTAATATAGTTTTGGGTGTTCTGAGTGATTGCCATGCTCTTGCGTTTCTAAGGTGAGAAAACCGTTGGGACTTCGGCCCGGGCTCCTCATTAGGGCACTTGATTGCATCATATTGTTCAATAAGCACTCGCTGCCGTCACTTGCTGAACAAAGACCTAAACTGCCTCTTCACACCAAGAAAAACAAATTTACTCACGTTTGCAAATCAGGGATCAATGAGCCCGATATGTAATGCGATGCGTGGTGTACTTCCGAGACCGAATATGCTCTGATTGGGGGTGTTGTTTCAGGGAACTGCTTTTCGATTCAGTCCTGGCCAACCTTGCACTGGTGTGCACGTACAGCCTCGAGCTCTACCCGACCGCAATGAGAGCTACTGGTCTGGGCACTGTCTGTATCGTCGGTGGCGTATGCGCTGCAGCGACTCCCTTGCTCGAGATCCGCCTGCAGCAGCCTCTGCTCGAGCTTTGCTCTGTGCTGCTGACGGTGACATCGCTGACTCTTGTCGCCCTTCTACCAGAGACCAAGGACACTCCACTGGCGGAGACCTCTTGTGATGTCGAAAGGGTGGTCTGGCGACCTAGCAGCACTGAAGGGGATGAAATGTTTGTTGACGTTGATGTGAGAGCCGTTCATGCAGGTGCAGAGCTAATTCGAGTTTTAACATACGGTATTCAAACACTTGATATGTAGCGAGTCGTCTGGCTTTTAAATTGCCTCTAGAGTGACACATTTGGAAGCATCGCTCAAAGCACTGACAGGCGATAGCATTAAAAAAAACACATCAAGGGCTTGTATACAAACGAAATGTAGAGCAGTCCTGATTGTACACTGCTTCTAAAATTTTACTGCTGTGAAATAATCAGGTTCAGAGGAAAATGCCGTACGCGGGGAACCAGTACTTGCAAAGGCTATGAGTTATGGTGCGATAATAAAAAAAAAACTTATCGTAGGCGCGATAATAGCACTAACAGAATACACGTCGGTGCACCGTTTTTTACGCGTTATTGGTCGAGAGCACTATGCTCTGTTATGGAAATATCATGAGCAGCTTTAAATAATGTTGGAATCATTGGCATATTCTGGTTGGCTTTAGCGCCGGTCTAACGGTTCCGCGTTGAAAGTAGTATGAATGCCGGCTTCGGCACATGTCTTAAAAACCGGGGCACAGTTATGAAAACCTTCAGTAGCTGCGCTAGATTAACACCTAATTGCTATGAGAAATGGAATGTTGGTGCCGGAACGGAGGCGTTTGCAGTCTCGCAGGAGTTTGCTTCCTCTACGTGGAATAGAAAAAAATTTTCTTCCAGACTCACAAATCAATTCTTAAGGCTCGTGTTTCTTTTTTTTTTGGCAATAGAGAGCTTAGTGTCCAAGGTGCCTGGTTCACCAATGATTTCGCCAGGAATGCCGTAGGAAACGTATGCTGAGATTTTTTCATTCAATAAATACACCTGTTTTTCGTACTCTGAAGTTCGAAACCTGAATTTGCGAGTGCGATAGCGATTGTACGCCTGCAAAATTCGGTGCCAGAAATGATACAGTTCTCGTTACCATATTTTAATGCGGCAGTTTCATTGCGCGCGTAGCGGCTGAGTACTGTCTCGTGCAAAATTAAGAGACACTATATTTCAAGTTCCGTCCTCTGCTACCCTCCGAGGGGGCTGCACCTGACAGAACACTGCAGATGTCGGGATTGGTGCAATGGGTCCTTGTTGTCACGATAAGTTTTCTGTCAAGAGGCGCCGTCACGCGGAATGGTAAAGGTTGAAACTTGTTGGGGAGTCTCTTACTGAGACGCCTTACAGTAGCAACAAATAAGAGCAATTTATTGTCGATGCGAAGGTGTCGTCGCTTTTCATCTAATGCCGGATTGAAGAGAGCGTGAACCAAAACGAACAAAAGCGCTGTCACAGCGCTGTTTTTGCAGTCATGTGGTGGGAAGCACTGATAACACGAAAGGTTACCATCGAACGTCGCTTCAGCATGTTTTACGGTATGTAAATGCGAAATTATGTAACAATACTATAATTATTGGTGCCATCGCTACAA
>JARKHS020027772.1:0-174789 GCA_030143305.2 Amblyomma americanum | reverse complement strand
ATGGTTTTAAAGCGGCTGCTTTCGGAAAGACGATGTGACTCGAGACGAAGGGCGCACATCACGCGAAGAACTGCTGCTACGCGATGAAAGTTTCGTAGAAGCTGCTCTGGTGGTATCACATTGAAACGGTAGGGTGTTGTGGTCGCTTTGGCACTATGGTATGCAGGTTTACTGAGTTCCGTTACCAGCGAACAATGTCTCTCCTTCAGGTCACCTAAAAGGCAGTCCTAATTTCACCGCGAAGTGCCGCCCAATTGTTCCCAAAAATCAGCGCACAATTGAACATACACCGCTGTGCGGAAGGCATCTCGCCCACCTATGAGCGCCGTAGACAATTCGAGAACCTTGGACTAGATTGCAAATTACCGGCTTGAGTTACTAGTGGATTAGTCGATCTTGCTATGAGGCCGTCAGTGCAGACTGGCGGTCGACCTCTTGGTGTTTTGTCTCGACCTGCACTTTTTTTTCGAGGTCGGAGCTGAGCAGCAAGATCTCCCACGGGACCGCCTGCGGGAGCCTCTGAATCGATATTGGTGGGCGATCTGACGGACAGTCCCGCACCGGTTGAATTGTGTCCGGGCACACATGGCTTAGCACGGCGTGGTTAGAGAGAGTTTGTTTGGAGTTATCTGCACAGTGCCTCTGGTTATTGAGATAGGTTTTTATGCGGAGGTGAGAAGACTAGCCTTTCGAGCCTGTAATTATTCTTGATCTGGCAATAGATATTAAGAGCGTAAATTTTCCTTCCGACGTTCGAGTTACCATCCACAGATCGGCTGCTTGATCTTCGAATTTATCGCGGGCTGCCTCGTTCCCCGGGTTTGGCGAGTGAGCCGGTACGCAGATGAATTCCGCGTGTGATGTTTTTATGGTAATCCTTGAGCAGTTCTAAGTAGATGGGGATAGTCTGCGGTTTGAAAAACTTCCAATGATTCATTTTTAATCGCTGACATTCACTTCCGCTCGCTCGTGTGCCAACGCCAAGGCAATTGCCGCTTTTTCGGCTATTTCTGAAGAGTTTATGCGTACAGCCGCGCATGCTACGAGTTGGCCTTCCTCACTAACCGCGTCTATCGTGTACGCTTTCTCTGGTGTTGTACAAAAAAGATACACCCCGACCACCACAAAGGGAGATGCCAGGCTAGAGAGCAAACACTAGCTAAGAAATTCGTGGGCCTGTCCGACGTAGTCTAAGTAGACGCAGCCGCTTGCCCAACACCCGGAAACCTTGGAGAAAATTTCACCCATTACCAACAAAGAGGGCACAATATGGCCGCGAATATATGCAGTGTTTGCTCGTTCTTCAGATCTGCCGCCACAGCACTTTATTGCTTTGTTTGCGACGCAAGACGCGACTAGATTTATCTCGATTGATCGCATCCAAGCTGAGTTGATTCTACGTTGTTCCAGGATGTTCTAGTAACATCGCACGCTTTATCTCGAAATTTCACTATCAGCTCTAAATTGAGCACCGCAGACAGCGGAGGGCATTCTGTTCGACGACCGCCGAGCATGCTTCTCGCTTCGCCGCCACCGAGTGATTCAGTCCATTGTGGGTCCAAGTCAGCCCAATAAACAGTTTTCTTTTAGAAGACCTTTTGTCCGTCTTCATCGCTTCCTCGACTGCCGTCACGGCTACGTGACATCTAGTAGAGGTGCAGGGTGGCTTTCCATGTTCCGGACGCCCCTTTCAAGTCGTGACGCCAGCCCTCAGTGCTTCGCACCCGAGGACGAGCCAGCAGCTCAGCGAGGGTGGTCAAACGCGCTAGTTGGTAGCTCATGATGGATTGAGCTGTGCACTGTTTTAATGCCGCACCACTCTAGAAATGAGGTGGTAAGGGCACTAGTGAATAGTCTACTCTGATCAGTTCGGATCTCAGAAGAGAATCCAACTCGGGCAAAGACTGATAACAGTGAATTCGCAACACTCTTTGATGTCACCTCACGCAGCGCGGCAGCCTCTCGAAACTTCGTGGCAAGGCATAACATGGTGAGAATATAACGACATCCAGACTATGTCAAGAGATGGGCAAACTATATCTATCAGACTATCACCAACTGGTGAAGCGGCTCAGTAATGGTCGGAACTAACACTATCGGTGCTTTTCACTTATATTGCGCCTTTCCGTCTCGCTGGCATGTGTCGCACGAAATTATATAACGCACTTAGCAGAATAATTTTTGCCAGCCGAAAAAAGACGAGGGACAAGAGGAGCACGTACACAGGAGAGAGAGAGATAAAACTTTTTTTTGTGATTCGGGAAGGTTGCTCGAGCAACTTGCGTGGCACCCATAGTCCAAGGCGCCACTGGCTTTCGCTGACTGACGGGCTTGCTGAACTTTAGTTGCTGATCCCGGGCCTCGTTGGTCAGGGCCACCTCTCATTGCTCATATGCCGGGTTGGACACAACTAGTTCAGTGTTTTGGTTTCGCTTTGCATTCCCACGTTATGTGGTAGAGCGTAGGGCAATTAAGCTCCACACCAAGGGCATGTATTCTGATATTGAGTGGGGCTAATCTTGTGTCGGATGAACAGGTTAGGGAAAGTGTTGGTCTGAATTTTCCTGCAGTCTATGGCTTCGGAAAAGCCGAGTTTTTTTTGAGGAGGCGGGTATTTTCTGCGCTGCAGCCTAATATGTTCTAATCTCTCACCATAGGTGCTAGGCATGGGCCTGGGTTAGGGATGAGGATCCTCCCGGTTGGGTAAATCTCGGGCTAGATCGTTGGCTACCTCACTGCCAGCTAGGTTTTCGTGACCAGGTGTCCATGTTAGTTTGTGTGTTTAACTTATATTCCCAAGAAGCTCTGCTGCTCTTGTGGGAAGCTTGCCATCAAGAAAGTCTCGGCAGGCTTGTTGGGAGTCTGTTATGACGTGGGAGGACTCTCCTTTTTCGTCTTTGTGTTTGATGGTGATAGCTATTGCCAGAGCCCCAGCAAAGGAGGGGTTTTCTGCATATATAAACGCTTAGATAGCCGGTTTTATTTGGTGGTCAATCGCAGCGACCGAGAACTTTCCCGCCGTGGGGTAGGCCGCAATGTCTACTTAGACGGCTTCACGGTGTTTTTCTGGTTGTTTCGGAAGTGCCTTTGCTCTCGCTTGTCGCCTGCCTTGCTGATGAGCATGATGCATGCGACGCGGGATTGGGCTAACGGTGATTTTTTCTCGGTCTTGGATTGGAAGAGAGATTTTACTGCCTCTTGTCTCAAGCCACGGCCATTTCACTAATTTAGACAGGATCGTCCTTCCCGCATTTGTTGTTATAAGCCGTTCTTTTTGACTTTTCAAGAGGGCTTCTTGGAGATCGGTAAAACTGTTGTGCAGACCAAACTCAAGAAGTCGTTCTGTAGAAGTGGCTATTGGAAGATTGAGGGCAGCTTTGTAAGCCCCTCTTATGATTGTATCGATAGCTCTGTTTTCCACAGTGCCCAGTTTTTGGTAAAGGAGGCCGTATGTTATCCTGCTCATAACTAGGGCCTGGATGATTCTGAGGGTGTACTCTTCTCTCATACCATTGCGGTGCCAGGTATTAAGGCGGATCGTTCTTGAGATTTTATTAACGGTTGTTTTGATGGTTCTTATCACATGATCAGATCTGAGGTTACTTTGAAGCCACAGCCCCAGTATCCGGATCTTTTCCACTTAATTAACCTTGCGTCCTTCTAGGAAAAGCTCAACTTTTCCTGGGGGTGTTTAAGGTTGTTTGTGGAGTCTAATGACCTCAGACTTCTCCGGGCACAATCCAGACCACTTTCCGCAGCAAATTCTTCAGCCCTGTGTATGGCTTCTTGTCGGGCTTCTTCTTTTTGGGCTAAACAGCCGTGTGTAGCCCATAGAGTTATATCATCGACATAGACCATGTAGCCCAAGTCGGGCAGCGTTCGAAGTTTTTTGCTAGTTTTAGCATGGTAACATTGAAAGGGAGGGGTATATTATAGCCCCTTGAGGAGTACCCTTGTTAGGCATGGGGAAGGATTGAGAACGGACTTCACCAAAGCCTATGGTGGCGGTTCTGTAGGAGAGGAAAGCCTTGACGTAGTTAAAGTTCCTCTCTCCACAGTTTAGACCACTCAGCTCCTCTAGGATAGCCTGATGGGTGACGTTGTCAAAGGCTTCTTCTAAATCCAGGTATAAAAGGTTTTCTCCATGGGTGAGTATTGTATTTATCACTTATTTGCTAATCCTTAGGAAGGCATCTTGTGTACAGAGGCATTTTCGGAATCCCACCATAGTGTAGGGGTAAAAGTTGGTATCCTCTATATAGTTCTGGAGTCTGGTGTGTATGATTATTTCATACGTTTTGCCCAGACAGGAGGTTAGGGAGATTGGCGGAGAAACTCTACTGCCGGGGGCATCCCGGCCTTGGGAATCATAGTGATGTCCGCATGGCGTCACTCAGCTTGTACCTGGCCTTTCTCCCATAATTTCTTGTTAATGTAGTCTGTTAGGTCCTTAAGATGGTCGTTGTTGAGGTTCCGAATTATAGCGTCGGTAACCTTGTTTCCGCCCGGTGCTGTGTTCCGCTGCGCCGTTCATGCTGCAGCATAAACTTCAGGCACCGATATCGGGGCGTCTAAGCTTGGATTTTCTTGTCCTTCGCAGATCAGGGTACATGAAGGGGTGTGTTCTATGTACTTGCAATACATGGCTGCTATGAGGTCTTGGTCTGTACCCAGAAACATATGGGCAACTGTTTGGAGAGCTCGACTGGTAACTGATTTGGCCTTATTCGGGTCGATCATTCATCTTAAGATGGTCCATGTCTATTCTGTGCTTAGGGTGCCTTTAGGGAACCACAACACTCCGACCAGTTTTGTCTAGAGAGTTGTATGGCATATGCTTGCGCTTGCTGTGTAATCTCAGCAATTCGTAGTTGTAGTTTCCTAATGAGACGCTGCTTTTTCCAGCGTTTAGTGAGGCCTTTTCGAGCCTGCCATAAATGCAATAGGTGGCGATCTACTTCCGGTGCTTCTACGGTCCGTTGGATGGTTTGAGTGTTGCTTGAGTGGGCATCTTTGATTAGTTGAGTCCACTCTTGAATATTTTTAGTGCCTGCTTCTGGCGGCGGCCATTCTCTGAATTTTTTCCATTCCGTGATCTGTACATTTCCCAGAGCTCTTCTGACTCTGGCAGTTGGTATAGAGAGACTTATGATCTTGTGGTCGCTTCCTAAAGATTCCTGTAAATTTGTCCAGTTGCGCGAATAATGTTCTTAATAAAGGTGAGGTCTGGGCAGGTATCTCGGCTAATACTGTTCTCTGTTCTGGTGGGAGAGGTGGTATTAGTGACGAGACCCAAACCTAGCATTTCCACGGCTTCAAGTAGATTTTAACCTTTTTGAGAGTCGCTTATGCAGCCCCAGGGGCTGTGTTTTGCATTCATGTCTCGCAGAACCACCAAAGGGGTTGCCCTGGGCTATTCTGACGCATTATCTTAATATACGCAGAAAGTCTTCCTTCTTGCGGCTTGGAGAGCTTTAGAGGTTTAGGATAAAGATGCTCTGTTTTCCCCTCTTTTTCTGCATAACTTCAACTAGAACATGGTTAATATCTATGAAGGGGATTTGATGTGGGACTTTCGTAACTGATTTGGCCACAAGAGTAGCTACTCTCGGCCAGTCAGTATGTACCATTGTATATTATCCACGAAGTTAAGGAGCCACGCGGGTTTCCTGGAGACAGATTATACCCGGGGGTATAGGAGACTTTTGAATGAACATAATGAAGGAACTGTCCTTATTTTTTAAGGTTCTACAATTTCATTGCCAGATTTCTAAGTGGTGTTGTGCTTGTTTACGGGAGGGGGCCATATTGACTGCTAGCAACAGATTCACAATCGCTGACGTCAGCCACGCTTGTCTGTCTTCTGTGGGCTTTGGCCCGGGGGTTGACAGTCTTGCGCGTTTCCTGACTCCCTGCGTTACGACTTAGATTTTAGAGTTGAATTCTTCTTGCACAGTGGAGATTTGCTGCTGCATTTGGAAGGATTGTTGTTGCATAGCTTGCATCTGAGCCTGGATTTGGGCCATTATTTTTTGGAGAGTGGGCTGTTCAATATTTTTGTCACGTGGAGGGCATTGAACAGGGGCTTGGGGTGTTGTGTTCTGCGTCTGAGGCCATAGATTGCTAAGGTCTTCAGTTTCCATACTTGCTTGGGCTGATAATTCTTGCACTATGCTATGTGTTGCTGACCGAGAGCTAAGGAGTTGGTTTACCTTTTCCTCTAACCTTTGTATGCGTTGGTTTTGCTCCGCTATTTTTTCTCTGAGCTGTTAATGTTTTCTGGCTGTTTGCATTCCTGGCATGTATTAGTATTGTTTTGAGCAGGGGAGACGGCAACCTGAGACCAGCTTACCCTTTTGTCGGGGGAGTCCATTTTCTTCCCCGGTGGAGGTCCTTGGCCCTTGCTGGTCTTGCTCTCCTGCTTCGCCTTGTCTTGCTTGTTGTTTGGGAGGGAAAGGTCTGCTGGCGTTGACTGAGACCGGGAACGGGAACGGGATCGTCCTCTGGATCTGGATCGGGATCTGGAGCGGTCGGTATACTCGGCCTCCTCGTCTTCTGATGAGAACCACTTGAAATCTCGCCTGGACTTGTCGATTCGGCTGGGCCTGCATTGCTGTTTGGTTTTTAGGGGGGAGGTGGGAGGAGTAATGTTGGTCTTCAGACGCTGGTTGCACTCCTTAGATCCCGTGGGGTGTTTTCCATCGCAGATAGCACACTTTACTATGCAGGTATGGTCTTGCTTGGGGTTGTGTTGGCCACAATTCTGGCATACTCTGATGTTGGGGGTCGGGCAGACGTCCGATCTGTGCCCCATTATCAGGCCACATGGCATACTGGTTGGGTAGGTCTGTACGGATAGAACACCATCTCATCCCCGTTATATATATGACATCGCGGGGAATGACCGGGCCGCGAAACGTAACGACCGCTGTTTTGGTCGGGCCCTGCATGCGGGCTTGTAGTACTTCGGCTCCCTGGGTTTGGACACGGAGGTTGGCCAAAAGTTTTTCGGACGGTGTTCCTGGGTCAACTCCGTGAATCACGCCCCGCGCAACGTCTTCCGGCGCTGACACATAAGCATTGACTTCATATTCCTTGCCCTCCAGGACCAGCTTAAATACGCAACAGAGAGCCTCATCTGTGTCGTCGAAGGGAGTACTTGCGATGATTATATTGGAGCCCACGCGAAGTCTCACCAGCAATTTGGTGTGATCGCATTTTTCCTGGTCGTTGCAGGCAGCTACGATTGCTCGGGAAAACTTGAGGGTCGTATATTTTTTGCTTCTAAGCCTTTGTTTGGTCAGATTATTGCCTTCAAGTCGGTCTTGAGTAGCGGTGGAAGGCGTCGACGCCTCGGAGCCGGTTTGCTCGTGGCCACATGGCATTCCGGTTGGGGAGTGCCGATTGGTTTCACAAAAGTTTTCAACATATGAGCTGGGGGGACATAAGCCGTTCCTGCGATGACGACTGTTTCCCCTCTTGCAAGCTTGTTCTGTTTCCGTTTACACATATGGAGATGCGAATATGAGTTGGGGCCGTCGGGCGTCCACGTACGCCCCCCTTCTGTCACTTGAAGAGTGTTGCTGTTGGGGTCTACATGCATTCACTGATAATTCTGGACGTTCAGGTGGTCAACGGAAGGCGGTTGGAGTCCGCTGGGAACAGCTGTCGCTTGGGTAGAGGAAGCCATGGGGTTCGGTCGGCTGCGTTTGGCCACGCCACGCGCTGGCTAGGGAGCTAGGTAGCTCCTAGGGATTTCTTGGCAGTGAAGAACACTTTCAGGGTATTCTCTGAGTATTATAGAACTAATTTGCGCACATAATCCAAATTCAATACTTCAAAGAGCTTTTCTGCACAGGACTTCACTTTTGTCGGCTTTTTCCGTATGTTTTTATATCCAACACAATGGGATCTGTATAGGAGTCAGTGTAGCCCCAGTGCTTTCTAACAATTTCCTCGCTGAGGTTTACCAGTCGGTTTTAAGAGTTTTGGACGACGCGCGTGTTGCTGTGAATTGTGAGATATGTAGATAATTTTCTAGTGCTTTTAAACTGCGGACCTAATGACTCCTACCAACTGGTAGTAGAGCACATCATGAGTGCCTTAGGCAGTGTTCACCCCATTTAAAATTCATTTGTGTTCAGTTGAGATGTTGAAAGCTACAGGTGGCATTAGCCTTGCTTACTCTGCCGGCAATTGCTCCACCGTAGCCTCGTTGTTCTATGTTAATAATGTCCCAAAACCTGCCTGATCTACCCAACTATGCGCACAGTCACTTATAATAGCACATATTCCCCTCCTGCAGTCACTATCTATGCATACATTCACTCCACACAGTGCACATCACAGTCCTCTTCAGTAGTCACCATATATGCACATATTCAGACACAGTCGAAACACAGCCCATTGCAGTGCCACAATCTATACACACATTCACTAGCGGTATAACATAGTCCACTCCAGAAGACACCATCTACGCACACATTCCTTCACAGTAGGCCATAGTCTGTTCCTACTGTCACCATTTAGAAACAAGATCAGTGTCCTGAAGAAACAAAAAGCGTGCAGCTTCCCTTCTGCATGTCTGGTTTCCACTCGGGTAGATAATCTCCTGAACTGTAATGTGAAGGGATCCTGTCTTCTTGAAGGAAGCGAACATCACATGCCTTTCTGCGTTGTACTCTGGGCAGTACATGATATAATGTTTGATATCTCCGCACACACCTCTTGAGGAACATAGCGGAGACGAGGCCATGCCCGTCTTCTGCATGCAGGCAGGAGTGCGAGCAGATGTCATGCTAATTCAATGTAGTAGAGTCGCTTGGGATCTTCTCAGTCTCTCGGTCACTAGGGGCGCGCTCCACAGTGTACTGAAATGATCAAGCCCCGTTTTTCTGTAGAGAATTTTTCATCTCGAGGTACTTTTTTAGATGGATTCCTTCACAGAGCTTTATGGGCGAGACTGCCACCTCATTGCCTCTGTCTCCTAAGTGAGAGGGCACCCATTGGAAATATAGAGTAAAGCCTCTACTGTGCAGATAGTGCACCAGGCGTAGAGAGCTTATAGACAAGGCATCAGTAGGGAATCCGCGCTCTATCCTCTGAAGGGCAGATTTTGAATCAGTTAGAATGACAACTGGTTGAGACGGAAAAGACCCTAACATCCGTAAAGCCGCCTCATTAGCAGCACTTTCGGCCGCTATGGAGGATACGACAGCAGTAAAGCGTACAGACCACTTATAGTCCAAAGAAGGAATGTAAAAAGCCGCTGAGCTAGCTTGTTTGACCTTGTCTACAGAACCATCCGTAAAAATTTTAAGATGGCGGGCATACTCTGTTTCCAAATGTTCAAGTACGAGCGAACGCGTTGTGACCAAAAGAGAGTTGCGCTTTGAGCTCAAATGGGCCATTGTGACCTTACAGTCGAGGGTCGGAAAAGACCAGGGGGGTTTCAACCGTTTCTCTTGCCTTCCGACATTAAAGCCTAAATAACTAAGAGTATTAACTGCCAAGTAGACCTTCAACTCATATCTCTTGCAGAGCCGCTGGAGAAGGGATCGCCCAGCTACCGTCACTCCTAGGCGGCCAAGATGCATTAGTAATCTCTCAGAAGCGACAAGGCTAAGAGGTTTCGATAGAGACTCATGAAGTACTGCCTTCTTCGCAGCCGCCTGAGGAACTCCAATGGCTCTTCTTAGGCCCTTTCTGTGGATAACTTCAAGACGTTCAAGTTCTGAGGCCGAGGGCGAAATTAAAGTTAATTGATACATAATGCGACTGACCGCCAGCTCCTCATAAAATTTCACCATTGAAGTAGGATGGTTTACCCATTGCCCACTTGCAATTCTACGGATCACATTGAGACGCGAAGATAGAGATGAAACACTCGCGTCGACAGCTTTTTGCCACTGTAGACGCGAGTCAATAATGACACCCAGGAAACGCGTGTGGTTGAATTGGTGGATGCAAGAGTGACCAAGGTATAACTTCAACCGCGCTTGACGTCCTGCTACACTTGTAAACAGAACACAGCCGGATTTTTCCACTGATAGAGACAATCATAGACCTTGAAGGTAAGTTTGTACCAAAAGTAGAGCCTGTAGAGCTATCAGGGCTAATCGCTCTCGTTTTTTTAGCCAATAATCCAAACGCAGATTTCGTCAGCATATATTAACATAAGCACTTGCCTTCAATTTTTTTGCAACGAATCTGGAAGGCCAGCCATTACGACATTAAAAAGCATGGGGGAAAGAACACTTCCTTGAGGCACACCTCGTGATAGAACCCTTTCGGTGCTTAAGGTACTCCCTAACCGTACACGAACCGCACGATCACTTATAAACTTGTAAATGAATCTTAACATATGTTCCTGCATGTCCATTCCTTTCAAACTGTTTAGAATTGAGCTCTGAAGCACGTTATGAATAAGCTTTTGCAACGTCCAAAAAAATTGCCAAGGTGGAAAGGCCGAAAACTCTCAAGCGTTCAATGTGACTCACCACGTCTAAGACGCTATTTTGGGCACTAAGACCTCGGCGAAATCATGCCATACATGTTGGCAGTGCTTTGCTGCCTTAATGTACCTACGACAAGCGTTCATTTACCAGCTTCTCCATTAACTTAGCTACACAGGAGGTCAATGACACAGGGCGATTGTCACGGATTTCTCCGGAAAACACTCGGACCGACAGAATGGACTAGGCGACGGGTGTACCCACACAAACGCACATTTAATACGCCCTACGTGACACACACACTAGAACACAAAACAGAACTAACACAAAACGCAAAGGCTATAAATACACACACCCCGGGCACACTGCTACCAGCGTCTACTACTAGCGTTGTACTATTAGCGGTCGGCATTCGTGCTCACGGATGGTTCGGTGCGGCTGCGGCGTTTTATGGATGCTGTAGCCAGCGTCGAGACAGCGTACGACGTGCTTGGGCTGGCATTGCTGGCGGCGTCGCTGGCTGCGTCGTATAAGCTCCCGGTCCAAGCGCCCGGGGAGATGATGCCGGTGTTCTTGGCGTTGGGGGCACCACCCGAATGGGTGGCAACAGCGCTGGAGACACCCGTGGCCGTAGCAGGTGGTTGCGTCCTCCGTTGACTTCCCCGGAACGGGCTCAGGCACGGTAGGAAGTCCACGTTTCGATGCCGTAGAACGCGATGTCATCGTAGCAGTAGCCGGCGTCGCTCTCTTCCAGTCGATGTGTCCCTGATCCGCCGGAGCCTCAACTTCTCTGCTGTTCCCCCCCGTGCCTCGCTCTCACTCGCCCTTTTATAGCCTTGGTGTTAGACCACGTAAGCCTTGTCGTCTTCTTCTCTTCTCCACCACTCATCTCTCTCCACCTCACCGAATGCTTCTTTTTCCTCTTCTTTATTCTTCGGTTAATCCACTTCGTCTTCTTCACGCCTCTTTTCTTTAAAATTTAATTTAGGCTCCTTAATATATGTGACAGCGATACGAGGCAAGGTCCGTCATGTCTTTGGCAGGCTTCGGTGCTGGAACTACATGTGCCACATTCCATGACGGAGGAATATTTTGGGTGGAAAAAACAGCGCGAAAGGGACGGAAGACAAAGAAGAAGGAAACCACAGCGCTCGTCCGTGTGGTTTCCTTCTTCTTTGTCTTCCGTCCCTTTCGCGCTGTTTTTTCTACCCAAAATGAACGCATACCAACTCGCCCAACTTTCCATTCTACTACGGAGGAATATTGCTAGTCTCCCAAACTCGATGGATGAAATTGAGGAGCTCCTTCCTAAGTTCTAAGGGCAGTTAATTCAGCATTTGATTTTTGATGCCGATGGGATCTGGTGCATACCGGCGCCGCTGGCCACTGAGCGCAGTCTGAAGCTGACGAAGCACGAACGGGACGTCCATGATAGACCTGGAGGAAGCACGTGCTATATATGTATCTATCCCAAAATTAGCACGTGCGAGTGAGTCTGCAAATCCCTCTATCATGCACGCAATAGGTTTTTCCTTGCGTATTGCAAGAGCTTCAAAAGGCTTCGAAGGGCGAGATTCTCCAACAAGGCTGCCAATAACTCGCCATATTCTAGTCATCGGTCAGAACACAGTCAAACTAGCGCAGAATGAGGCCCATTGCGACCTGTACAGCTTGTTCGTGTGCCGTCTAATGGCAGAATTCAGCCTATTTAAGGTCGTCTTCAAGTTCCCTCTCGTCTTTCTTCCGCATGAGTTGGCGCTCCGCTCTTCTCGCTGCGCAAAGGTTCCTGAGTTCTAAGTCCGGGGCCGAAAAATGATCAGGTAACTTGACCACCGTTTTTGCTGCCAGCATACTAGAAATCATTTTATCAATAACATCACCAGAAACACGTTCTAGGTGCTCTCTGTACTTGTCCAAGTTGACCACATTGCTAATTTTAGGACCATGCATACGAAAGTCGGCAGCAAACACAAAAATCGGATAGTGATCACTTTCCATGCAGTCAGGTGCCTTTGACCACCTCACGCGGATGTCCGTTGAATGCAGAGTCAGGTCTATAGGTGTCGCTGATGCTGGAGGCCGGAAGAAAGTGGGGCTAACGTGACTGGCAACACAAAGGTCCAAACTGTCAATAACGTCTAGGAGTTTGCGTCCAAGGGAATCCGTGTTCCTTTCACCCCAGATGGCATGATGGGCGTTGAAATCATCTCAGATGATTCGAGGAGCTGGACAGCGGTCACAGAGCTGCTGTAGAAAGAAATCCAATGCTACCTTCTTCCGCGGAGATACGTACACGGATGCAATAGAAAGGGTTCGAAAGCCGAGCTGTATTCTCACAGCCGCTACCTCAATGTCATCCGTGCGGAGATCGTAACGCTTAGAGAAACATGTGGATTTTTTCTTCTTATGTAAAGTGCGGAACTTCATGCAGAAAATGACTCTATGCTGCAGTTTTTATGAGCGACATATCCAGTCAAACGTCTCCCGCTTGGCAGGCCAGCTTCTAACAGGGCGAATACCGAAACACAAGTCTCTTTCAAGAATAGTTTCAGTAAGCTAACCGACTTAAAATCCCAGCGCAGTTTTATTGCAATTAGAACAGCAGTTTTTGGTTTATATAATATCCACGAGGTTGAACACCATCCATAATATTTTGAAAGGAAGTTCGGTGCGAAGGTGTCAGTTAGGGACTCAAGGGAAGCACCAGCTGTTGGAAATTCTCAGGTTACCAGGCGGCATCGTTGAAACATGTGAACGCAGGGCCCCAAACAGAACGTGAAAAGGTCACACACGCTTTGATTTTTGCGCTCCTTATTTTGCGCAACGCACTCACAACATCGACAAATGTTGCCGACGGGGACACACTCTTGGCCGCAGTATCTTTTTTTTGTCACTCTTTCATATGAGAGTCGCCCTTGCCCTCGAGTGTGGCTGTGATTCGGTCGCTCAGGAACATGGACACTTTTTGCTGGAGGTCGAACAACCGACTCGCACGCAATGGACCTTGGCCTCTTGGTGGACTCATCGTCTCTAAGGGACATTTTTGGGTAACGCAACAACATCAGACTCCAACACTGGGAACTGGTCTAATCCTGGGACAGGCTTCTGTCAGTTTGGTTTTGGGACCAGCAATAAAGGATACCTGATGATGCAGAGCGCTCACATGGAAGGGGCAGCCTTCGAAACACGCTGGATGATCACCACCGCAATTAGCTCAAGAAAAATCGGCCTTGCAGGTTTTAAAGTCGCGGTCGCCACCGCACCGCTTACAGCCTGGATCCTTTGTGCAAACTTTGGCCACATGCCCAAATTGTTGGCATCTAAAACAACGTGAAGGTGCTTCAGTGAAACCAGCAACTACGTGTTTTGTGAATCCAAGATCAGTTTTTGGGGGGCGCTGTGAGTTGGCAGCGAATGTGAACACGATAGAGTCGGTAGGTTTCGCCACCAATTCTTTTTCTGGAGACTCCACACGATGCGAGAGTCGTTTCACGTGCAAAACTCTTTGTGGTTTCAAATAATCATGTAGGTGGCTTCCTGAATACCACTTCGGTACACCCTTAATAACACAGGTGTTCTTCATGTAGGAATCGGGCAACCGCACATTAACTTTGATGTCACCAATCTGATTGCACTGCAGGAGATTGTCAACCTGCTCTTCCGTCGAGACATACAGCTGAAAAGCCCCTTGCATGGTGAACAGACTTAGAATTGAAGCTGATCCCAGCAGTGCTTGAATGGCCGCGAAAAGCAAGATGAGATCCTTCAATCTTAAATCAACCCCTTTCTCTGTGGGCTCAACCACTACCGGGATCCCGACCGTTCGTTGCTTGCGATGACGCACCAAATTGAAGCCCACGTTGTCCACGTCAGTCATATCCGCCACTGACTCGTCACCGTCCAAGATTGTTGACTCATCCCCACTAAGGAATGAGGTCTCACTGGACGGGTGGTCGTCTCCATTTTCTGGTCGCTCCACGGCCTGCGAAGCCATGGCCGCCTCTTTCGAGCCAGCCTCCTTAGATTGGCGTGGTCCCTTTAGAAATGGCGGCGCCGATCAGCCGAACTCTTCCCATAAGGACAGTACCGCCTTAAAGAAGCAGCCGCCATGGAATGTTAAAAGAAAACTAGGTAAATTAGGCAAAATTAGGTAAAGAAACTGAGCTGAGGCGATAGTAGGTCGAACAACGTCTTCGTCTTCCCATTTAAAACTCACTGACGAACTAGCCGCAAACAACTGCATTCGTTTTTTAGACTTGCTACTAACCTTCTCAGGAGAAAGCCTTGTGCGCTGGATGTACTCACCTGGAACTCATAAAGGACTCTTGCCTTACAACCCGTACCACTCTAAATTATTGAAACGAAGTATTGTTAAGGCTTGTTTCTCAAACGGTGTGGAAAGAAGTTGCTGTCACACTGTCTCAGCTAGTGTCAGGACGCAGGCCAATCGCTTTTCTGGTGCGGGCTTCTCTAAAGAAATGTTGAGAGGAGTGGCCGAGTCTGTGCTAAAGAAATTTAATGTCAGGGCCAAGAAGGAAGAGAAGGCTACTGCAAGAAAGGCAGAGAGTTCAAGCGGTGCCGTATCTGCAAAAAGTGGCGCACAATATAAAAATGACGCCGAGCGCCAAGGCGTTAACGTGGTTTTTTCTGCCCGTGTTAAGCTCTCAGGTCTCTGCGCACGAATAATGCCCGACGATAAGAAGAAACGCTGCAACTCCATGCATAGAACAATGTTTAAGAGGTGCAAAACAGGAGTCATATATAAGATCCCGCTGACGTGTGGAAACTTATATAGGACAGACTGGTGATTATATTACTGAAAGGCTGCGCAAGCACCGAACAAAAATTTGTGGTGGGGAAGATGGCAATCTTTTCTTGAATTGTTGTAGATGCCCCGGGAAGTGTTCCCCTCGTTTCAGCCATGTAACCATTTTAGACCGCGGAAAAACAATAAAGGCACGTGAAATTGTTGAGTACTACCTGATAGATAAACGTGGTGATGCTTGCGTCAGTTCCCCGTCGATAGGGCTGACAATGAAAGATATTGACTTATTGAGCGATTAAACGTAGGTTGCCTGTTTTGGCTTCGCGCATGCGTGACGGTTATTCGAACGAATGTGCACAGTAAAGATGTCATTTGTTAGTCCAGCTTTGTTCTCTGTAAGTTCTCCTCTTGTCCCTCGTCTTTTTTCGGCTTGTAAAAATTATTCTTCGAGACGTCATACCAACTGACCCGCCATTCAGCCTTGCTTCAGCACTTATCAACGCCGTGAAACTGCTTGACACTGGCGCCAAAAAGGCCACTCTCTAGCATTTCCTCGTTCAGCGGTTTGTCGTGCTTACTTCCAGGTTGGCAAATCTCGGGTTCCTCGTTAGAGCGACTTTCTGAACCTTGGTCATGCATTTCCACCCTATCTTTAACTGCTGTTTCCTCCGCAGTGGTACTCTCAGGAATAAGCTGTCTTGCAAGTTCTCGCATCTTTGAACGTGTTAACGCCTCCACAACTCGGTATCCAAACAGGCTCCCGTTCTGTCGTAATAACATATCTGATTTGTTGGAGAACAAATACGGATAGCATTTAGATAGCCTTACTGAAAGTGTAGCTTCTGTTGTAAACGTACCGAAAGGGCCCTCAATTACCGCTGTCGCTATAGGCAGGCACATGCTTTGTTCCTGCACCACATCTCGGATCCATGCCCATTGGCCTGTGTAATCGAATGGTGACACATACGGCGGATGGGCAATAAAAATCGTTGCGGCAGAGTCGCGCAACTTCTTGCATGGCTTCCTGTTCACTCTCAAGTCATGCTTGAAAGGTCCCAAGAGCTTCATGTTTTCACTACAGTCACTGATATACGAGGAAGCAACCCTTTCTCTTCGGCGGCAGTTCACTGCTATGTGATCCGGCTCACTGCGCCTGTAACAAGAGGGCTCCTAGCCTCCAACGCGACTTTTTCCTTCTGCACTTCGGCCACTTTTGCACCCTGCTCATTGTCATCATTTCTTTGATGCTTATCGGAAGAAACCTTTCTTCGTTCTCGTGTGTAGAGCTCCCAAAGTGCCTCTGGTGCCGATAATTTGCATTTGTACCAGAATTACGGATCCTATCAAATCTAGTGTTGTTGCTAAACTGTCGACGCGGAGCGTACTCCTCAATGATTTCGGCAGCTTTTGTCGAACACGTTACGCTGTCCCACTCCTGTAGCCAATTTCTTTTTTCTTCAGGGAGGCAGTTGAAAAACTGCTCCAAGATAATTCTCTCAACTACAGCGTCAAGGCCGCTGTGGGACTCGGTGCACTGGCCACTCGACAGAGTTCAGTTCCAACTTGTGCACAAGAACTCGAGATAGCTGTCGTCCCTCGACTTCTTAGCTCCCCGAAATCTTTCCCTGAGCGCTTCGGCACTGTCTTTACTTTCATAGAAGGCAAGCCTTGACCTTTTAGTCGTTGTCCACGTCCTCCTTGCTGAGACGCGCGACACCCTTAGCTGCTCCGCAGTGCAGAACCGTCAGTAGCCTCTAAGACCTCGACTGAAGACAGTTTCTCGCACGTTCGTTCAAAGTTTGCAAGATACAGCCCGATACCCCCTGATACCATAAATGACTGCATGTACCTCGACATCTTGAACTCTGCATCCTTGTTGAGAAGAGGTACCACTTGCTGGGGACATTTGGCCGACCTTTTACTCAACTCGAGTTCCAACTTACGGAGCTCAGTCTCTCGCTCCAGTCTTTTTGCTTCATTCTCACTTCCACGCTCACGTTTCTTTCCTACTTTTCGTGGCGTTTCTGCTGTCTGAGCTGCTCTTCCTTTTTGTTCTGCGCTTCACTGAGCTCCTCATTATCGGCCCCAAAATCAGTCATTGACTGAATGATCACGGTTTCTTAGGCCAAACTCCTTAGATCAATCCCCAATTCCTCACACAACAGCAACAGGTCTGGCTTCTGCAGCTTCTGTAGGTCTACGATATTTTTCAGACTAGGTTATTTCCAAAATAAGTATACGAAAATACCAAACCTCTAGGATTTAAGTACTGATCTCTACCAGATCTAAAATTGAACTCTCGTTTAGAACCTGGTCAACATCAGAGGAAAGCTAGGCACTCACACGCATGTGATCATGTCCGGAGATAGCTGCCCTCTCGCTGGCCGAGCGTTGTTGCCGCTTGTAGCTCCAGATTCCACCGCTGATCACCAGTTGTCGTGTCGCACAGCTCGTCTTGAACCCGGGCTCCATTTGGTTTGGTAGCGTATCTGAGTCTGCGGGCTCAGGAAAGAATGAAGCTTCAGGTTGGGTTTGGGAGAACAAAAACAAGCAGGTTTTATTGAACTTTTACGAAATTTATTTACATATTAAAGAAAGAGCGCAGTGTCCAAAATTAAGAGTTCATGCGTCGAGCGACTGATAATCCTTGTTGCCAGAGCCCAGAGCGCCCTTTCCCTCTCGGCACGTTCCTTAAATCTCTTAAGGTTCCGCCCCTTCATCAGGCGGTGGCCTATTCAACATGAGGCATATTTCTCCAAGATGGGAACTTATCAAAGTTAAAGATCACTTTAGCAAGCGGAGTCACTTCGTTGCAGAGTGGACCCATGGGATCGGGCGAGCAGAATTCGCATCCGCCGTTATTTCCTACGCTGTCACAACAGTGGTGCAAGAGGCTCCGTGTCACCTAAAACACATCTGGTACTTGCGGCGCCATAGGCCTCAGCTGCGGCGAGCTCTACACGGTGGGGCCGGCTCCTGGCGGAAACGGCTAATTACTTGACGCGCCGTCCCTTTACTCCCCCGAACGAATACCTTGGTTCTGGCCGTCGTCGGTCGCTGTCCTCAGGTGTCCTTCGCCGGGAAGCACTCAAAACGAAGGTCATGTCCACCAAGCAAAGCGTGGAAAATCCCGCTGGTTCTTTCTCAAATGGCACCGTTTTTTGGGGTTGTCTAGCGGCTAGTCAAATGTCGTGTGGCAAGCTTAAATATGACGCTCTGCTGTTAATCTCTATGTGGTTTGTTCTTTTGTAAATCAGCTTTAAGTGTTCTTAGGAGTGATTACAAATTCTTTTGCATTGTTTATTTGTTATATAATGTTTTCCTTTGTTTGTGAAACTTTGACTCCGACCCATTCCCTGGCTTGCGACCGGCGAAAGCTAGGCACCAAACGACGACTCCCCTTTGTCACTTGTTGGCTGGTCTCTGGCTGAGCGTGCCACGCTTTGCCAAGGGCACATCCTCGGAGTCCGGAACCGCTACCCCAAGAAGATTTAGTCTGACGGGGAGGACACGCAACAATACTGGCATTGGTTGCATTAATTTTCAGCGCTGTTATGCCATTTATGCGCAGGAGGTAACATGCTCGCTCTCTGCTCGTGCAAAGTTTAAGGTTGAATCGTGGGTTAGGTCAGCAACCTCCTGTTGCGTCAGTATTCCGAGTTGTGTGTGCTCTGGTTTTGAACTAATAAACTGTCTTTGGTTAAATTTTTCCATTGCTGTCTCTTTCATTTGAGCTAAACTCAACCAGCACAATTCTGGCACAGCTCATTCGGCGCAGACTCGGGCGCTCAAGAACGGCACTTAAACGAGCAGCTATAACTATACCAATAACTGTACCTCTCGCCGATAAGGACAAATATTTGGGCCTGTTGGTACGCCAACACTTTGAATATCAGCGCCACACACGAGGCAAAGACGAAGAAAGAATACACAACGAGCGCGCAGTACTCAAGAAAACATCGATAGTTTGAGCTCGACGTGTTTTCCTTCTTCGTTTGTCTCGTGTGTTCCGCTGAACCTCAAGGCAAACGAGGATTTATTTCTCCCGCCATAAATAACGTGGCTATGACCAGTTTTTTAAATCATGACGTCCTAATTTAGTTGTCCGCTTATTACGAAGAGGGCGCTGGCCGTGTAACACAAGCCGCCGTGTTTTGAACGTCTCGGATTCTATAAAAGCAGCCCTTCCTTTCTAAGTCTACTTTGGCGCAGCTCTTAGGCTTCCGTTCCAAGCTTGCGCGTCGTCGGCGTCAGAGCAACCGTAGATTTTTACCAAAGCGAAGAGAGAAACGGAAGGAGGGTCAGAATGAAAAGAGGAAAAAAGGGGGGCCGTGGTGGAAGAGAAAAAGGCGAAAGCATAAGGTGGAGGCGGGCACGGTAGGGGCATGCGAGAGGGTTCGCTCTCAGTTTGCGCCTAATGTTACATTTGAATTTCCTAAAAGCCTTAACAGATCTTCGTTATGCCCTGAACATGCACCACAACCAGCTGCTCAAAAGGCACTGGTTACAAAAACAGTTCATTTGACGTACACAAGAAGCTTGTAAGTCACAACGAGAAACATATATAGTACACATATCACCAGTGAGACGATAAAAAACACTTCTATAGCGAAAATGGGTCCCTGTATACAAACTTAGGGCGATCAAAGAAACGTGATTATTATATGGAGCGATCTTGGAGATATGTAATCAAAATACCTTCACATAAATAACGAAGGCATGTACAGTGTGTTTTCAAGTTTATACATGTACAGTGAAGCACTGCATTATCATTCTGACGCACACATACGGGACACTTATCTGGACACATGGTTCGATACTAAAGGAACGGAAAACATTGAGCGGGATTGCCCGTACTTCGCGCCAAGCAAGTGATGAAGGTATACAAACCATGTACAGCCGAAAAAATTCCCCGACACGTCCATTCAATATGGACAAGAAAGGGCATGACCAATGGCGGAGAAATTCCTGCTCTCCAAGGAAAAATAGCGCTTCCGAAACGAAGTTCAGGAGCTTCCCACGAAGGCGCGCCATAATTGGAAATAGCGCACGCTGGCGGTGACTTGAAGAGCAACAGCCACACAGCGGTTTCACCCGAGCACGAATGCTCTTGCGACTATGAACAGTCGCGCAAAGCGGACGCGAGGAAAACGGGTGTTTACTATAAACCGGCTAACTCGAAGGCCTCGAAAGCCGACATTCACCGCTCTCCAGAAAACACGGACGATTACACACTGACTCCTGCAGCTGGCAGTTAGGGCACTGCGCAGACCGCAAAACGCCCCATCACTGCAGCCTGTTCCTCGCAAAGAGAACCCCCGGTCCAAGTGCCACATGAAGTCAGGCAGGTGCCCAGGAAGAAAGGACGCTGTGACCTGCAAAAAAAGTGACCGATTGCGCCTGTCACCTGCGCACTGGAGGTACCAAAGTCATAAGCAACATTTCCATGGACTCCACGAGTCTTTCCGCTGTGATCTCTAAATCTGGACTGACGTGGCGGTGGCGAGCGTGCTGACGAAATACTAAACAGTTGTATAAAATGGAGGCATCTGTAAAGCCTGCCGACTTCGGCTAAGCGGCAAGCGGGAAACCAATTCCCTAAGCCGCCTACATAGAAAATAATAGGCGAGCGCCCGTGCTGGGCAATCATCCTCCTGCAACAAACGCAGGAGGAAGCGGCAAGTCCGAAGCCGGAAGCAGACGGGCACACTAGGGAAGCAGGACCCGCTCTCGAATGTAGCGGCCCAAGCGCAGCACGACAGACCAGCTCTGTGCAAAACCGCTCCCTCCCCCCCCCCCTTCCCCAGAGAAAGAAATTCAGAAAAACTGTATCGACCGTGAAACTTTGACAGGCGGCTGGAATACATGTCCAAAGTACCGTATCTGTCCTCAAAAAAACTGATTGGGAAAGATAGGGCCGCTCCAACAAGGGCAGATCAAAGTGACTAGTCACCGCAGCTTTGCTGCACACCTTGTCTAGAACAGAATTCCACATCGAAGCAGCTGTATCTCTAAAATATGGATGCTATTGCTGAGCGCAATTGGTAGAACACTGCTGAGCCGTGCATTAGGCTGGCCAGTTGCCAAGTATACACATTTGTCGAAACTCAGGGCTTAACCTGACACTTTGCAATAAATACCTTTCATACAGTAGGAGGCAGCAGTGGAGACTCGACTCATCTCGTAAATACAAACTAAGGTCACCCAGGTATGCTGCTACTCTAGGCGCCTCATTACCAGGAAGTTGGAGGCCACGGATTCCTGAGCCATTAATCACAGCCCGCAAATATGGCCCTAAGCTTAGAGCAAAGATATGCGACAGAGGAACGGCCTTTCGTACTGCACGGGTAACACGGAAAGAGATGAGGGCGTACTCTCCCAGCCATCCACTACCCGTGCGCTCTCAGTGCCTTCATACATGCTCCGAATAAAAGATATAAGATTTCGTGGGAACTGAAAAGCCTCCAGAACATCGAATAAGTAGCCGTGCTCAAGATAGTAAAAAGCTTTTTCCTAATATAAGGGCGTGATTACGCCATTAGCCATACGCCAGTGTGTACATTCCAAATGTCGCCTGTAGGATACGACAAACTATGTATTTTTTTGCCAGGGACAGAGCACACTTGATAGCAATCAATCAGAGAGGCCATCACACCTCTCAAACACCGGGCCAAAATGGCTGCAACAGTCTTGTAAGAACGTTAAGTAACGTGCCTCCACTGCTCTGGTCAAATAATGCCGGGATCTTGTTGTTGCAATTAAATTGTTGGTTCTCTCCAAAAACTGGCAGGAAAATCGAATTGTTCAAAGCACCGGCGAATGGCACTAGTGAATGGAGGACCGAGCATATCCCAAAAACTCAAATAGAATTCTGCAGGGAGCCTGTCCGGCCGAAATGCTGACTCGCGCTCCGTAAAATGTAACGAATCCCTAACCTGCCCTAAAGAAGAAATAGAGCACAGCGCCTCATGTACCTCCGGGCTCACCGCTGGCAGTCTGGCCATCACTGCACGCGTTAAGACCGCCTCTCTAACTACTATGGTGTATGGACGAGTTAGGATTTTAAAATGGGCCTGAAAGCTGAAGAAATCGCGAACATGAGTGAGCAAAATAGGCGATTGCTCATAACTTAAAAATCACCGAGTGAGAATTGGTTCCCTTTCTTTGTGTCATGTGCCATAATACGTGAAACATAGGCACCACGACCCAACCACATCTTCTAACATTTACTTTCCGAGGCTTTCGTTGCATCCAACTTCATCTGGTCTATGTTAATCTGGACTCGTTTATTACAGCGTACATCATAGCCCCCAGTGTCGCTTCGACACTTTAAAATCCAGATACTACTGCTAATATTAAAAAATAATAATTGCATAAATTGGTGCAGTTTTCATTTTTTTCAGAATTTGAACATTTCTTGTTCCACATGACATAAATAAAAAACAGAAGGTACGGTTGTAGCAGCGGCAGAGATATTTAAGAGAAAAAAATATAGCTGTGCACTTTTCTGCACTTGTCTGTCTTTCTCCTTGCATTTCCATTTAATATATTGTTTCTATTTATTGTTTTTATTTTATTTTCTAGTTTTTATTCTTCATTTTTTATTTTCATTTCTATTTCCTTTTGATTTTGGTCTTTTTTTCTTTTTTTCCGAGCGCTATCGCCATCATCAGTATGATTGTCATCGCCATCATTATTTTTTACTATCAGTTTACCTACTATCACTACTACCATTACATATATGTAGGCTTATCAACTGTTGCTGAGCACGAAAAGATGCTGCTGCAATGAAAGGTATCTGCTACGAAATCACTGTGTTATGCCGATGCGCCGAAATTCTTTTGCTTGTAGAAACGAAAGATTCAAATCGCTAGCGGGCTCCTTCGTGACGCTGTTCTCGGACTGATGGATATTGAATTCTCTGAGAGGCGACTAATCTCTGCCTCTCGATGTCGCACATCGAGGTGCACAAGGGACTTATGCTTGTTGGCGTTATCTTTTTAGAACGGTTTGGCGACGGCATACATGAAGCATTGACAGTAGACGGTCTCAGGCTTCAGCTACATCGCCTGCAGGTGGTTCGGGGCAGGGGAGGGTGGAGGTGTGTGAAAATGCATTTTTACCAGTGAGTGCCCGGAAGTGTGCTCACTGTAGTGTGCATCAAGGGTGGAGACTGCACATCCTTGCGCGCACACGCACACGCACACGCATTCACACACACACTCGGAAATGAGACTATACTACTAACGCATTAAAAAAAAGCTACCATCTAACCCCTAATGAGATTCGAATCAGCGGCGGCGCAGCAGAGAAGCTTCGTTTATCGATGCCTGAGGCTATTCGACCATCTCCGAAGCTTTTTTTTTATTGTCGCATGTAGTATCAGGAATATCCCTGACCCTCCCCGTGCCTTACTTGGCCGGGTCGAATTCCGCAGTCTCGGCATACGGCCTCACGCCACACGACTCCACCTTTACTCCGCCGTGATCTCAATGCCGTTTTTAAGAGCCTGCTGCAGTATGCCTCAAAGGGACTTAGCAGCACAGCCCAACACAAATAATTTAATTGTTGGATACTTCCTCGTTGCTTGCACTGGTAGCAATTCACTAACTCGACAAAAATATCGCCTTGGCGCGAAGGCACGTCCTGGCGCGTATGAGCCACGTTTAAAGTGTGAAATACTGACGCCAGTGCTCGTGCAGACGAAGACGCCTTTGAGGACGAGAAAGTGTTGTTGTAGAAGTGTTCTTGTAGAAGTGTTGTTGTTGTACGTAAGACCTATACTTGAGTTTGGTTGCATTTTGTTTTCTGGTAGCGCAAGCTACAAGATTCAACCCTTAATCTTACTGGAAAGGCGCGCTCTCCGCCTCTGCCTTGGTCTCCCAAAATCAGTTTCAAACGCCCTGCTTTATCTGGAAGCCCGTATCCCTGATCTAACTTTCCTCAGGTCGATGGACCCAGTGACTGATGTCAGTACTCCTATTTTTGTGTCTCAGCCGGCCTTATTCTTTTCTCATCATTGGGCACGGTATCAAATGCCACAAATTATGTTAACGCAGAACCTTTTAACTCCGATTGGTGTTGATCTCAGTTCTTTGCAGTGGGTTGATGACACGCCGGCAGCAGTGGAATTCCATTTCGACCACATCTTCCCATCTCATGCGAAACACATGCCAGCAAACATTTTAAACGGTAGTCTCTCGGATCACATAGAGAAATACCCCCATCATACGATGCTTGCTACCGATGCCACCGTCATCTGCCAAAAAGCTGCAGTTGGCATCTTTTCTGAGGATTTGGCATGGAGCTATTCTGTCCGCATCCAAGATTATATTCCTATATTCTTTGCGGAATTTTTGGCTCTTGGAATGGCCCTTCACAAAATTCCATGCCATGTGTCTCATGTTATTATTCTCGCTGATTGTTTGTCAGTGTTAGTCTTCCTTGACACTTCACAAGAAGATTTTTTGAGCCGTATCCTGCGATTTTTTGTCCCATGCACTTTGAAGGGGGTGCGTTTTGTCTGGGCCCCTGGCCATGCAGGTATTCATTCATTCAAATCAGGTGGCTGATTACTCAGCAAGGTCGGCTCTTGACGGGTCAGTGACACATCCCGTCCCGAATTTCAGCCTGCTGGCGATTTCCAGGTTTCAGCGGTTCCTACATATATCATCCGGGTTACGAGATCCCTTACTAAATACCACTGACTATCAGCACTTAGCATATAATTGGAACGTCCGTTCGTGTAAATCAAGGCTGTGTGATGTAACAATGACGCGGTTGCGGTGCAGGGTTCCAAGTTGGAATTTATATCTATGCAGGTGTGGGTTGACACCAACGAACCTATGCGACGCATGTGGGAAAGTTGAACCTTTAGACCATTTTCTCCTCTACTGCCCAAAGTTCGCAGCTCGGAGAAAGATTTACCTGGAGGTCCCTCTCTCCAGGTTAAGGCTCCCATTATCTTTGCCAGTATTATTATCGTTTGGTGCGAACGCCAAGGGATTTGCATTGGGTTCTATTTGTGGTTTTCTCCACGATTACATAATTGCAACTGGTAGGTTGAGGTGCTAATTCTTTTAACGTTCTACGAGCTCTTCTCTTTTCACCAAATTGCTGTCTGTTATTTAACTGTCAATATTGTTCTGTTGTTTTTATTCATTGATTTTTCAAAATTCAGGATTGGTGCTACAATTTTGTCGGCATCTTCCATGGAAACTTCTTTGTTTATTCTACTACACCTTGGCCAGTCCCCCCGCGTGGGTATGTGCCATATACCTGGGGTGAAGAAGAAGAAGAAGAAGAAGCGCTCGTCCAGCGCTATGCCACTGCTGACTCTCGGGCGGTTAACTCCAACGTGACCTCTGGTGCAGGTGCAGGGTGCGTCCTGAATGTACCGTACGCCCCCTTCAAACCGCAGTTCAAGCCCCGAACAAATACCTAAGGTAGACACGCCAGTCCACAAGGGCAGTCACCGATTGCAAGGCCTACCTTGCGAATTTGGACTACTGCCTGCTTCTAATCCACCACGAAGGGCTACCCACAATGAATCCTCCAGCTACAGTTCTAGCGGTCCTGCTCCACCACCAGCGAAAGCCACTGCATTTTCATGGCCAACCCCACGAGGACGCCGAAGACTGGCTGGACCAGTACGACCGGGTGGCCATCTACAATAGCAGGGGCGTTGACTGCAAGATGCGTCATGTTTTTTTCGCCCTCGAAGACTACGCGAGGACCTGGTTCGTAAACAAAGAATCTGGCTTTCGAACGTGGGATGCGTCCAAAACCGAGTTCTTTCAAGTCTTCATGGACAGCGCGCTACGCAAAGAGAATGCTGACCTGCTTTTGCGGGCCGGACATCAATTCCGCAACGAGAGTGTGGTGGTGTACGTCGAAAAAATGAAGCGACTCTTCCGACGTGCGGAGCCGTCGGAGGAGAGGAGGTAAGCTTCCTGATGAAAGGGGTTAAGGAGCAGTGGTTCGCCGGTCTGGTTTTAAGTCCTCCAGTGACTGTAGTTGACTTCGTAAAGGAGGCGACCTCCATCGAACAGTCTCTCGACATGAGGGCCCGACAGTACGTGCGCACAACAGCACCGATGCTCACTGCGACTCTGAAGGGAGCCACGATGGATTCGGCAGACTCTCTACGTGAGATTATTCTATCCATCGTGTGAAAAGCTCTTTCCGGATAAGGCACAGGCTCAGGTTGCCACACTTGGTGATGTTCGCGAGGAGGTGCAACAAGATTTAAGTGCGATCACACCACTGTCTCCCAGGCCCGGCACAGCCGCAGCACTCTAATATCAGCTACGCTGCCGCCTCACCTCGTTTCATTCCGTCCTAACCAAACACTAGTTACGACGCACCTGCCTCCGCTGCTTCACGGAGTCGACTTCTCAAGCCGAATTCACCACAGCACCTAGAACTACGCAGAACGGATATCTGGAGAGCGCCAAACAATCAGTCGCTCTGCTACTATCGCGGTGAGGCTGGACATGTTTGGTGCCGCTGCCCATAAAGGAGAGAAGCCTTCGGCGATTCTCTGTCGGCTATCTCCGCATAGCGTGTGGAGAACGAATGCAGGAGATAGCGGATTACATCTCGCAAGCGGGCTCAGCCCAATGCCGTTTCTCTCGATCACCATCTCGGCGTCGCTACAGTTCCCCAGGACGAGGCCAGTCTCGGAGTCCCCGTAGGTGAAACTAGATGCAGTAGCCTCTGGAAGTGTGGCTGCTCAACGACAAAATGTGCACGATCCTCCCTCGCCGCAAGACAGTTGACACATAACGCCGAATTCCGTAGCCGTACCGACGACTCATCAGCCAAAGTGCCTCAAAACAAGCCGATGTCCTCACGTACCCCTCCGTGAACGCGATGCCTTTCTTCGATGCCGGACTCCTTCGACGCACAGCAGCTGAGACCGAATGTCTCGACATCCCCAAATTAAGACGCTAGCAACAGCCGACTTAGAGATTTCTGTCGATGGCGCCGATGTAACCACGCTAGTGGATACTGGCGGCGATTGTACTGTGCTCAGTGGTAAATTCGCTGCGACACTAAAATGGTCACAACCGATTGCGACGACCCACAGACTGCAGGGGGCCATTTGATCACACCATCGAGTACGTGCACGTCGCGGGTAACCGTGCTAGGCCAAACATTTCTGGTAACGTTCGTAATGCTAGACGAGTGCTCCCGGGACGTCATACTTGGCTTGACATTTCTGACTGAAAACGGTACCGTGGTCTGAAATCGCAGTCCGTCAAGTTCTCGACCGAGAAGGCCATATCCGTCGATAGTGTTCTCACAGCAGCGCTGCTCATTCCAGACGAACACGTGAACGTGCCCCCACGTTCCAGTGCATTGGCAACCGCCGGCTGAAAGCACATACGGCAAATTGAGGGTGCCGTGGAAAGCAAGCGGTTGTTTCTTCTGAGCAGAGAACTTTCCGTCGCCAGCGCGGTTGTCTTCTTTGCAGAGAGCAAGGTCAACTTTCTTCTCACAAATTTCAGCAACGAACACCAATACCTTAACAAGGGGACGACGGGGGCGTATATTGACGCTCTTAGTGAAACTATGTGTGCGCAAAGTTTAACGATTGCTTCAACAACTGAGCCTTATAGACCTGCTGGTGTTCAGTACGATGTTAACCCAACCGTGCCGCTCGAGCAGCGAGATAAAGTGCGGGAACTGCTCACTAGCTACCGTGGTGCCTCGCGCGTCGGGCGAACGAATCTTGCGAAACATTACATTATTACAGATGAAAATGTCGCACCGCACCGGCAGTCACCTTATCGAATTTCCACTGAAGATTGAGGGGCTATCAGCACAAAACTAAAAGGAATGCTTGCCAACGACGTTGTTCGACCTTCTAGGAGCCCGTGGGCGGCACCTGTCGTGCTTGTGACGAAGGACAGCACTTTAAGATTCTGTGTTGACTACCGTCGGTTAATATCACTGAAAAGGGTGTGTACCCGCTACCCTGAATTGACAACGCCTTGAATCGGTTATGAAACACCACATATACCTCCACCGTGGACCTGGAGTCTGGATATTGCCAAAAAATGAGGTAGACGAGAGGGACCGCGAAAAAACGGAATTCATCACTGCAGACAGCTTGTACTAGTTTCAGGTGATGCTATTTGGTCGTTGTTCGGCACCCGCGACATTTCAAAGGCGCATGGATAGCGTTCTTGCGGATTTGAAGCGACAAATTTGTCTGGTATACCTGGAAGACGTCATCGTTTTTGAACCGTCTTTCGAGGAGCACCTGAATCGCCTCGAGGAGGTATTGCAGGCTGTGAAATCATCAGGCCTTACTCTAAAGGCCGATAAATCCCATTTTTTATAAGAAAAGTTAAAACTTTTAGTCCATGTCGTTAACCAAGGAGGAGTCCTTCTGGATCCTGAGAAAACATTCGCCATTGCCAATTTTCCGCCGCCGCGTGACCAGAAGGGAGTTCGTCGGTTCCTCGGACTATGCGCGTATTACCAACGCTGCGTGGAGAGTTTCTCTAAAGTTTCCTCACCCCAGTACTGATCTGACAAAGACGCATTTGCCGTTCTAGTGGGAACCACCTCAGCAGATGGCGTTTCAAGAGCTTCAACGCCGCCTGCAGACACCCACCGCGCTCGCGCAGTTTGATGAACTTGTAGGTGAAAGGGTCCATACTGATGCAAGCAACGTTGCTATTAGCGCTGTCCTAGTTCAAGTTCGGCGGGACCAACCACGTGTCATCGCCTATGCGAGCCGAGCACAATCGAAGACAGAAGCCTACTACTTTACCGCTGCAAAAAAGAATGCCTCGACATCGTGTGGGCAGTTTTGAAGTTCAGACCGTACTCTTATGGCCGCTCTTTCAAAGCAGTGAACGATCATCGCGCACTATGCAGGCTGACTAACCTCAATGATCCCTCCGGGCGAATCGCACGATGGAGCCTTCGACTCTAACATCTCGATATAACCGTCATTTGCAAATCCGGCCACCTACAAGCAGACGCCGACTGCTTATCTTGTGCTCCCGTGCAAGCAGCTCTGGACGAGGCTGCTGACGACAATGAAGTCTTCTTGAATGCAATAAATACCAACGATTTTGCAGAGCATCAACGCGCCGACCCCTACTTCCGCGACGTCATTCGTTATCTTGAAGGTGCCAGCAGGAGAGTTCTTAAGAATTCAGGCGCGATTTGTCGTCTCTGTGCATACGAAACGGTGTTCTCTTCCAGAATAATTCCGCTGCCAACAGTAGGCAATACTTACTGGTCATCTCTGTGAACCTACGCGATGAACTTCTTCACGTCTCCCGCGACGAACCAGCTTCCTGCCATATTGGTGTTACTAGAGCCCAACCCAGAATTCAACATAAGTACTAGTGGCCTCGCCTGGGTCCTAACGTTACGCATTACGTCCGCACTTGCCCGGATTGCCAGCTCCACAGATTTCCGCCGTGAATCCAGCCGGATTCCTCAGGCCCGTTGAGCCGCCTGCCCAAGCGTTTCAACAAGTGGACTTGCTCGGACCCTTTCCTACATCATGCTCCGCAAAAAGGTGGATAGTAGCCTCTGCCTATCTCACACGTTATGCGGAGACAGCGTCTATTCAAAGTAGCACTGCCATCGAAGTAGCCCTGTTATTTGTTCATCAAATCGTCTTACGTCATGGTCCGCCTCAAGTTTTGATTACAGACAGAGGGGCTGCCTATTCCTTTGAGCTGCTGCACCACATTCTAATTTTCGGTCACTGCAGTCACCGTAGCACGACTTTTTATCAACCCGAAACTAACGAGATAACAGAACGTCTCAATAAGACGCTCCCAGACGTGCTTCCAATGTAAATGGACATGGAAAATAAAACCTGGGACGATGTCCTACTCTACGTCAAGTAGTTCGCGCACAATGCAGCCGTACAGGAAACAACCAACATGACACCGTTTGGCCTAGTTTGTGGATGTCAGGTGACAACACTCGATGACATGCTGCCTCAAGTCGACGATCATCCAAATGACGACGTTGCCTGCTTCTTACAACGCACCGAAGCTTCCCGCCAACTAGTACGGGTTCGACTTCAGACCCAACAGGGCCAGGACGCGCAACGCTACAACCTACTAAGCTACAAGCAAAAATTGTATGTAACGCACTCATGTTCTTCCTACCACAATGCGGCGCTTACAGCAGCGTTAGAACACAACGTCGCAATGATCCGAATTTGTGTCCGTACAGACACGAGGTGCTCCCAAGCCATCCAAGCCTGCTTTTTTTTATCATACTTGTCGAAGACGTCAGCATAAAAAATTGGTTTTTGGGGAAAGGAAATGGCGCAGTATCTGTATCATCTCGGCAGACACCTGAACAGCGCCGTAAGGGCAAGGGTAAAGAATAGACTGAGAGAAGAAAGGAAGAAAGAGGTACCGTAGTGGAGGGCTCCGGAATAATTTCGACCACCTGGGGATCTTTAACGTGCACTGCCATCGCACAGCACACGGGCGTCTTTGCGTTTCGCCTCCATCGAAACGCGGCCGCCGCCTTCGGGTTCGACCGCTGCGGCTGCATTTCGATGGAGGCGAGACGCAAAGTCGCCCGTGTGCTTTGCGATGTCTTGAGCATACACCAAAATCTTAATATTTACTTTACTAGCGAGAAGCCACAATTAACTGCGCTTTTGAAGATACTGTGCTATGGGGGTCCATATATATAAAGCCAGCTACAAAAACGATGTCGAACACGTAACAATATGTTCGGTAAGCTCTTTAGATGCATTTTAAAAGTGTGCTGGGGGGGGGGGGGGGGTAAATGGAGAGCCGGTTTTGGGGTCATGGAAAGATGTGTTGTCTGTACATGCCTGCCGATACTGAACAGCTTCTTTCCTCAAAAGTGGATACTAACGCAGAGGGTGCTTGCAGCGATGCTGACAGCGGTCGCGTAGGTGCTCTGCGTAAGAGGAATTCCTGCATGGCACTAGCTTCCGGGAAGATCGATTACTCGCGCGACGGGGCCTCCGGAACTGGTGAAGCTGCATTGTTTTGTACAGGCAAAATCCCCAGATTTTCTCATTATGTGCCTCAACAAATAGATTCTAGCTTATACATAGCCGATTTACACTAGTTTTGAGTTGAATAGATTTTTGTTCGCTTGCCGAAAATGTCTTATCTGTTTGCGGCGGTCAGTAAATCAAAGTGGGTAAAGTTAAAATATCTCACATTAAAAATTTATGATTTCTTACATTATATGCCAATGTCACACCAGATAGTAAACAGCAAAATAAGTTTTATTAGCACCCATCTCCGTTCATACTTTTTTTGGTCTGAACCCGCTTGAAACGGTTAAGGCCAGTCCGAACCGATTCGAACCGGAACAGAATATCGCTCCGGAGCCGAACCCGGAACTGAACTCGAAAGGCGTGATCCCGAAACGTACCCGAAAAATTCCGGTACAACGCCCTGGTTAAACAGACCAATTGCAACGCCAACCGAGTGAGCAGTGGCATATTAAAAGAAGCAGTCCAGATGAAAGCTACGTTTGAATTTACACTGGAGAGAATCCAAAATTAGTTTCTTGAAGGCATAAAATCACGTCAGACATTCTGTGCTAAATCAATTACTTCAATCAGCTTCCGGAGCCTGTGAATTCCTTGTACAACCTTTGTCCGTTAAGTTTCGAGACTCAAACTTTCTTCTCTAGAAATAATAATAATAACTTCATTTCCATCAGTGATGGAGGAGACTGCGAGTAAAAGTCGCTTTAGAGGCAACCGACTTGACTAGAGCCCGCAGCCTCCTTTACAAGGCAAACAGCGATTGAGCAGGAGATATACATAGCAATTGACCACATGTGAAATTTGCACAAAAAATAAACGCAAAAACACAAATTACCTGAAAAACGCTCTTCAATTATTTAAGAAAGATTGAGTGACAAAGTGTTGACGTAAAGCTCGTACATCAGTTATATAAATATCAAGACTTGATTTCAGTAACAAATTTAAGAGTGTTGGTAGTGTGTATGATAATTTTTGTGTTGAATAATTGGCACGCGGAGTGACTACCTTCCACTGTTCCGTACACCTTGCGATGTAAGAGTGTGTGTTCCTGGTGAGATTAGATAACTCATGAAGGAACTGTAAATTCTCTTTTACCTCCCGTTTGAAAGCTTGACTTTACTTGTAATGATAAAGGTTAAACACGGGTATTATATTTGCTTTCGGAAATAAGTCTGATGTGTGGGCATTGTAAGGCATGTTAAATAGTACTCGCAAAAACTTTTTCTGACATATATGTATCTTTTCAAGATTCGTACGTGATGTGGTACCCCACACGAGCAGACAGTAATAAAGTGTAGAGAAAAATAGAGTGCTATAAACAAGAACCTTGATTCTGTAAGGTAATAGTGGTCTCAGCCGCACCATCATGCCAACTACACGAGATGATTTGCCCAAAATCGATTCTATGTGCATCTCCCAAAGCATATTCTGTGTGAAAATAACTCCAAGTATTTTAAAACTATCTACAATTTCAATATTTACATCGTCATAGACAAGGTTGACGGAACTGATTATTTCCTTAGATTTGGGCCTAAAGATTGTTGCTTTTGTTTTGTTTATATTGATTTGTAGACAGTTTTGTTTTGACCATAAATGAAGAATTTTCAGAGCAGTGTTAGCTTTATTATCAAGGCTACTAATGTCAGGTGATGAAAAAAATATACTCGCAACGTCTGCGTAAATTACGTATTTCGCATCTTTATAGATATTTACTAAGTCATTTATATATACAATAAACAGGAACGGGCCAAGAATACTACTACCCTGAAGAACGCCACTGGTTATATGTTTCAAATTTGAGCGGCTATTGTTTATTTCAACGTATTGATAGCGATTATCAAGATACGATTTTATAAGGCTTCCACAGTGCCCTCGAATACCGTAGATTTCAAGCTTATCATGTAGAACCGAATGAAGGATGCAATCAAATGCTTTAGTAAAATCAATATAAATACCTAGGACAATGTTCTTAATTTCAAATTGCGATAAAATAAATTCTTTTTGATGAAGTAGTGCTAATTCTGTAGACCATCGTTTTCAAAATCCAAACTGGGCTGGAGAAATCAGGATATGTTTGTCAAAAAACTTCGAAACCTGCATTAGTATTAGTTTTTCTAGTCCGTTCGAAAAAACTGGTAATATAGAAATGGGTCTGTAATTTTTAGTATCATTAAAGTCACCTTTCTTGAACAATACCGACACTCTGGCTATTTGCATCCGTTTAGGAAAGATAGCGCTTTACAAAGACAGATTAAAAATATAGGTAATGTACTTGGAAATGATATCAAGCACATACTTGATAGGGCGAACCTGCATGCCTTCTGCATCGCAACTTGAACTATTTTTTAGTGAAAGAAAACTGATGTCACCTCGTGCTCCGTAAAGGGGTGAAGAAAGATTGAAGATGAATTTCTGTTTGGGATATAATGACTCCCCAAAACAAATGTTGGTGCATATGTGTAGCGCCATCTTTTCGGGCCAGCCAACCTGAGGTAATTATTTTAATTGCTGTGGCAGCCGCTAGATGGCACTATATATAGAAAACTGCGCTGTCACTAGTCATCTCCGCATTATACTGTGAGTGAATGTGAAGAGATGGATGTCCACCTCGAACAGCGTGTAAAGATAAAATACTTTGTTAAGCTTGGCAAGACAGCCACACAGACGTATGAGCTCCTTCCTGGCGCGTACAGAAAAGAGACATTATCGCGGGCGCGAGTTTACGAGTGGCACAAGAGGTTCGTTTCAGGGAGAATGTCGATCGAAGACGACAGAATAGAAAGGCGACCTTCAACCTCACGGAATGAAAACAATGTGGCTCGGATCAGGGAAATCGTACGGCAAGATTGCACCATTACAGTCCGCATGCTATCATATGCTCTGTACATTTGTAAGACAACATGCCACCAAATTCTGTGTGAGAACTTGGGGATAAGGTAAGGAAAGCAAACTTTATTGGATCCTTTAAGGAATTCGCGGCTGCAGGACCCGCGTCGTCCTCGTCTCAGGCGGTCCCGGGTCCGGTCCTCGCAAGGTCGGGCCCCTATTCCAGGGCTCCGCTGAGCCGCGCTGCCTCACAAGCGTGCTGCACCAGGGTCCTTTGGACTGTGAGCTCGCTGCTGACGAGCCGGCTCTCCCATTGCTCCGCACTCGGGTGTTCGTGTTGTTGGAATGTTCTGTTTCGCTCACACTCCCACGTGATTTGGTAGAGTGTCGGCACCGCCCCGCACCAAGGTCATGAGGCTCTGTACTGTGTTGGAAACATTTTGTTCAGTAGGTGTAGGTTGGGAAAAACACCCGTCTGCAGCCTGCGCCACCCGGTCGCCTCCTCCTTTGTTAGCGCCCTGTGTAGCGGTGGGTACATATATATCATGCCCCTGTATAGGCCCAGGTGCTCCGCGTACCCCCCGTCGCAGGCCTGGGTGTAGAAGTTGTCCGGTTGCCCCGCTCGGAAACTCAACTCGCGAGCGAGGCAGTCCGCCTTCCCATTCCCCTTAATGCCTGCGTGCCCGGGTATCCATATCAGGTTGTGTATGTGTTTTCTATCCAAGCATTTTACATTTTAGAGTATGTTTAGGGCCACGCTACCTATTCTCCCTCTAATGTAGTTCCTGCATGCCTCCTTCGAGTCAGTAAGTATATTTGGGGGTTTGTTTTCCCTGGACCAATTAGCTACCGCCAAGGCTATGGCGATCTCCTCAGCCTCTGTTGCGTCCGCAACCCAGGCTGCTGCGCATGTAACCAGGTCTTCCTTGTGATTGACCACCACCGCTGCGGCCGTGCGTTTCCTCCCGGTTAGGCACAGTGACGCATCCGTATAGGCTGTGCTTTCCAGTTGGGCCAGTCCCCGTTCCACATACTCGGCTCTCGCTTTCCGTCTGCCCTTGTGCAGATTAGGATCCATATTCCTAGGCAGAGGGGCTATCCTAAGTATTCCCCTGATTCCGTCTCGGACGTCCTGGTACCTGTTCATGTGACCTTGTGTATCCACCCTTATCCTTTTCAGTAGCGCCCGGCCTGTTGGCGTGCCTCGGAGTCTCATAGTTTGTGCTCTGAGCAGGGCTTTTCCCAGTTCGTAAAAGGTGTTGCTGATTCCTAGTTGGAGCAATTTTTCGTTCGATGTATTCCTGTGTAGATGGAGGGCGATCTTGTATGCCTTCTTCAGGATTATATCTATCTGCTCCCTGTCTGTCTTCGTTGTCACTTGGTAGGGCAAGGAGTAAGGAGTATGTGACACGGCTGACTATCAGGCTGTTAACGAGTCTGAGTGTGTCCTCTTCTTTCATGCCATATCTCTTGTGTGAGACTCTGCTGGTCATTCGTCCTACCTGCTCTGCTGCTTTACTTATTAGGCTAATGGTGTGGCTGCACTTCCCACTCCTTTCCAGCCACATACCCAGCACCCTTATCATGTCCTTTTCTGGGATTTTCTGCCCCTCTAGACGGACTTCTAGGTCTGCCTTGGTGGGGTGCCTTCCGACCCTCAGAAGCTCTGACTTCTCGGTCGAGCATTTGAGACCTCTTTCCCTGGTGTAGTTCTCCACACAGGAGGCCGCTTCCTGTCGCATGTCCTGTTTCTCCCCGAGCGAGCCTTGGGTAACCCACACCGTTACGTCGTCCGCGTACATCGCGTGTTGAATTCCCGGTATTCTTTCCAGTTGCCTTGCTAGCCCGATCATCGCCACGTTGAATAGGATTGCTGAGATAACTGATCCTTGGGGTGTGCCTTTGCATGGTGTGGAGAAAGCATCGCTTCTTAGCTCTCCCAGACCGACCGTTGCAGTTATGTCGCTTAAGAAGGCCGTGATGTAGTTATGAACCCTTCTTTCGCAATTGGTATTGTTGATGCCTTCCATAATGGCCGCGTGGCTGACGTTGTCAAAGGCTCCTTTGATGTCTAGGGCCATGACCACGTTTTCTCCAGCCCTAGGCATTGTGGTAAGGACCTCCTCTCTGAGTTGTAGCAGTATGTCCTGAGCGGATAGATTAGCTCTGAAGCCGAACATGCTGTCTGGGTATAGACTTTCTCTCTCTAGGTGTGTTTGAATTGCTTGGGGAAACGAAAGCTCAATGCCAGACTTGTGTCGCGCTCCCTCACAAAGGACCAGAAGGACACGCGGGCATCAGAAAAGGCTGATTTGCTCTCCGAGGCAGAGCAGGATGCTGCATTCGTTGACAGCATAATTGCTGAAGACGAAACAAGGTGTTTTCAATACGATCCTCAAACAAAGAGGCAGAGCACCGAATGGCGGTCCACAAGCTCTCCGACGTCGAGAAAGGTGCGGCGACAAAAGACCGAAACAAAGACCATGTTGTTTTTTTTCGATGCTAGAGGTATCATGCGCGATGAGTTCGCCCCACAATGACAGATGGTGAATCAGGAGTTTTATATCTGCGTGCTCCAACACATGCGTGATGCGCTGCGACGCCGTCACCCTGACTAATGGGCATCTGGCAATGGAGCCTTCTTCACGATAACGAAGGGCCGCACACTGCTCTCAGCGCGACAAAATTTCTCGCTAAGCTCAGCATTACTGTGCTTCCCCTTCCGCCATAATCGCCTGACCTCTCCATGTGCCATTTTTTCCTTTTTCCTCGTGTGAAGAGAGCCTTAAAGGTCGCTCGATGGGGAGGGTGGAGGCCATTCAAGACGCCACGACAAAGGAGCTGACATTCCTGCCAAAAGAAGCGTTTTACAACTTTTCCAAGACCTCAAGAAGCGTTGGAAGCTTTGTATAGACTGTGAGGGGGGGGGGGGCTTTGTGAAGGGGTGCTGCACAAATTGTTTCACCGTTAAACGCATTTTGTTAATGGAGTTCGTCTCGGAAATTTACGGAGAAAGGCTGTAGTTTTAGCGAGAGAATTTTGAAGTCTGATGACGTGTTTCGAATTAACTTCAAAGGCCGGAAAGGCAAATGCACGGTGTTCCTTGCACGGCACCGCTAAGGCGCCCAAACCTTACACTAGACGGGAGTTCCCGTCTCTGAGAAGATGGTGAGAAAGTAAAATGCAATTTAACAAATCCCTCCTTCCATTCTGATGCGTTTCGTTTTTCATATTTCCTTTCATTTGCTTTCATTGCAAAATCATGTCATATTCTCACCTTCACCTTTGTTTTCTGCTTTTCCTGTTCATCATCTACGCATTTTCATTTCTGCTTTGAGAATTTAGCTCCCGATCTAGTGATTTCTACAGTGGCTAAGGTACGACGGATCCTCTAGTAAGTCTGGGATCTAATGCCACTATATGTTTTATTGCCCATACGGTGATTTTTTTTCCTGCAAGGGGACTGTATGTGATTATCTGAACATGAATAAGTGATATAGCCAGTTGTAATATTCAATATGTTCTGCTTTCCCTGCATATGCTAAGTATGAATTTATTTGCTATTAATAAACAGCGTGAAGCTTGTGCCTCTGATGCCATTTTTCGGTGCACCCCATTGTAACCGCCTTTTGTACAGTTTAAATTGTTGGAGAAAGGCTTGGACATGACACAAAGGGCGATTGATCAATAAGGGAAATTTTAGAGAAAAACAGCAAGGCCAAAGTATGCATCTAAGAGTCGATTCCGCGCATGGGATAATGAAATCACGTCACACACACAAAATTATGTGGAGCATTATAATAAAGGTACCTAAAACTGAGGTTTATAACCTGTTTGATACCACGCCTCTACATTATACCTGTGCGAAAAGCTCTGGTTACAGGACTGGCCTTCACTGAAAGACCAAAGCGCCTACACGAGCTGCATAAAGTAATCTCCTTCCAATGCACTATTTTTTCTTGAGAAAACCTCGACTTTAATCTGCACAGCGCTCCTTCATGCAATGCTTCCAGCATATGCAGCACTAGTACTGTCATGAATTTCATTTTGAAGGAACGGTAGAACGCAACCTCTATATAACATCTTTACAGTAGCTTAGCGTAATGAAATTGTAAATAAAGACTGACGGGATGCATGAATAGCTATAAAAACATTGACTTCCTTACCTCCTCTCAGGTGGAGGCTGGCTGAGCTAAACTTAATTTTAGGTTTACTCCATTGAGAAAATACAAGCCTTTATGGGTTGTCTCCTATTGTAAATTATTCATACCAGTAAACATCACCTTCCTGTTGAAAAAGGATGTGCGAACAGTGCAAACAAGACTAACAGCCTCGCACAGTTGCACATCAGATTTAGCTTTACATGCTTGAACAGAGCTAGTCCTATTAGCTTGGTAGCACGCCACCCTCCCAAGCATTACCATACCTGAGCGTCATTTGTTTCTTACTTTTCCCACAAATAAATTGCAGGCATCGCCCCTCATACTAATTCAGTATGGAATGTTTGTTGAAGTCCAGTCTAATTTTCTGAAAAAAAAACTACATTTGTACTTCCCGCAACAAAAGGAATTCACCATTACGCAAACCATTGTCCAAAAATTGCTTCACTACTAATTCCTCAAAAACATTGAATGGCTCCAACAACTCTGCAATAGAAGGGCTGTAGCTGCACAAGATAGCATACTATGCTCATTGATGGATATCAAGTAATGAAAAACTTGCTACAATGTCACAATTATATGCAAAAAATGCATAACACACAAATCTAGTCTCGTGCACTTGTGCGATTTTGAAGAAGCCAGGTTGAACTTTAGTGCCAGGAGTGACAGTGTTTGTACACCTTTCCATCCCTCCTACTGCCAGGCGCACTACAATAGACGCACCGCTGACAGCATTATTAAAACTGTTCGTCATAACTTGTCTATTAATTAAACCACATAATGGCAGCATACATGCTCAAAAAACGACAGGAACATTTTGTCAATGAGAAACTACAACATAATAATCCAAGTTTTATCTATTACAGCACTTTACAAATGGCGTAATCGACGGATTCGTCTAGTTTATGCCAGACAGCTGCTGGCACAGTAAGCACAAACTTCTACAACAATGCTGAATAACAATGAATTGTCACTAATTTTCAAACATAATTAACATTTTGTCTAACAACAGCAAATGCGGAAGGAAGGAAGAACTATATTGTTACTGCTTACTATATTCTAAAATATTCAAAACAAACAAATCTCAGCCACTCGCATATTCTCCAATTCAGTCTCTTGCAGTGACATCATACTTATAGTCTACAATCTCTCACAAGGATTAGCACTGAACTGAACTTAATAGAGTACAGGAGTACATAGACGGTGTGCTTTGTGATCAATGGTTTGGTGATAAACTGACCCACACCATTAATAGTGAAGGGAATTGAACAAGTCCACTTTTGAGCATTCGCTCCCAGTCTGCGTGAAGAGCAAGTTGCGTGCCAACTTAACACCATCCGCACGCGTATGCCATTAAAATGCAGTAAACCTGCTTGCATGATAAGTCACTATCTGGGTTCGCATCAGGGTTAGGTTCTGGTTTCTGGGTTAGAAGTATTGCAAGGCGTGTGGGAAAATGGCAGCACGCCACCAGGAAACACAGAGCACAAGTACGCTGCTAATTTCTTGCCTCTTAGCGTTTCGCGTTTACTATTTCACCATTTGTTTTCTTCTATGGGGTACAAAAAAAAAATGACGACGCCATCCATTAACCCTCAAGAGAAAAGAAAAAAGAGACGTGGCATAAGTAGACCTTGTAGGAGAAGAAGAAGAAGAAGAAGAAGAAGAAGACCTTGTAGGGACGGGGTGAAGAAGAAGAAGAAGACCTTGTAGGGCGCAAATTATAACAGGTATCAGTCCAATGAGAGTCACATACAGTACTGCGGCAGATAAGAGCACTGCGTGCAGTACGTGCCACATAAGCGCGCACACTAATTTACTCGCCTCTTTCCGAACGTAGACAGTGTTTTGGACATGGTCGTCAGGGAGAAAAAATGCATTGAAGAGATGACAGACAATGTTCTTGCGTGGAGCAGACGAAGGACCAGAGCCTGCAGCGAAAGAAAGCATGAGAAAGTTGTTTGCACATTGTACCGCTGCGGACCTGTGTTGTACACGAATCGGCTCGCTCCGACCGCTAAGTGGCCGACTCGAAACAAAGTATAGCAACAAGTAGCGGCTAGCGCACAATCCATGATAAAGCATCGTTATATATACATGATAATTTGATATCAGGCAATAAATACACATGACCAAGCGAAAAGGTCATTTGCAAGTGCTGTGAACTTTGGCGCCAGGAATCCGAATGATCTGCGCCGCGAAAATCTGCCGTGCGCTGTTTCCTTTAGACGTTGACATGCGTTGACCCTCGCGAAGACGTCGCTTACTGCCACGACACACATCGATGAAGTAGTCGCTGAGCAAAACCAAATTCAAAACGCTGAAGGGTCCGTACTTAAAAAAAGGAGAAAAGTGCGCCGTGACTTGCACTCAGAGCAACCAGCGCTTACGGCTAGCGTTATACCGAACTGTAATGTTTGCATGCACGGGCCAGCTTTATGTGCCTACGCGCAGGAAACAATGAGCGCCCGCCGGAATCTTAAACGCCCATCTCTCTTCTTCGTGAGCTCGTGATAACAGCGCACTTATGAAAGCCTCGTGCCTCAGCCTCGCAGCTTCCATTGCATAGTCACAGAGAGCTGCCCCCGGATATAGTTGAGCGAATGTCACCACCGGCGGAGGCCTCTAAAGGTATTAAGATACGGCGGCGCTGCAGTCGACCACACTTGAAATCGCGTCAGCCTTAAGCCGTCGTGTAGCAGCGCTAAAGAGCACCACGATTGTCTAGCCGCGCGCAAAGCAAAGCAGCTTCTTTATGCGCGGTATTTGACAGAAGTAACTATCACTATGAAATAATGGCAGGATAAAAAAAAACTGTTCCTTTCCTTAGTTTTCCCTTGCAGGTATATATATGCACGTTGCATACGTGGGAAGACATAATTAGTGCTGCACCACCCTCGTTGGCGCTTGGTTTATGGAATTAGTCTATTTACTGTAAGAAATGGTCAATGATTAGTGAAGAATCGAACCCCGAGCTATAGGGGGGGGGGGGGGGGGGTTGCATGACGGTATCACGGGGCGGTTACATTTAGGATGCATATAGAGAAATTGAGGAAACGTTGCTTCATACGTATTCTCGTATTCACTTATATTATTCAGTAACTCCACCATTAAACAACAGAATGGGGGAAAATTGTTCTTGCTATTCTGTACCTGGCTTCATTTGCTGCAGTTTTAGGATTTTTATAACAGTGTCCACAAGATTTCGACAAACATAAAGGGCGATTATAAGATGTATTCTTAGCTGCAAACACCCAATGATTTTCTCGGACTGCGCAGTTGTTGACCGCAAGATGCGCTCCTCGCGCACCACTATGCTTATTGCAGTAAATCTCATCAAACTGACAGTGCATTTCAAAACCTACCTTTCTTCACCAGTGTAATTACTTTGCAGAGCCTAAAAAAACTATTTTCACGTGTGCCATACATACAGTTCAACTGAGGACATAGCTCACGCCGAGACAAAGAAAAAAATTTGGAGGACGCATAAGCTTCGCCTTGAAAAGTAGAACGCGACAGCGGGTTGCAGCACTGAGAGAGTCCACGCAATGTCATCGCCCGTTCGGCGCGACGCCTTGCCCGTTAGAAAAAAACCGCTCTGCTAAGTACGGTTAAACGGACACGCGGAGCGGCAAACCACATAGCAGCGCTGCCAGGCGCCTTGTCTAAACTCGCGGTACTCAAGATGCAGTGGTTGTTCGTAGGCACATCGTTCTCGACAAACCCTATGCCACGAACGCCAGCATAGCTTCTGCGCCGAACGAACGGGCAGCAAGCTTCGTGGTGAACGCGCTTTGGATGTGCGCTGCGTTGTTCGCCGCTCACCGCGTGATTCCTGCGTGCCCGCACGTCCCCACTGCGCCGGAACGAGACGAGCGGGAGGCGCTGGTATCGCGCGCTATCTGTTGGGGCAGTGGAGTACATTGCGAGGAGGAGGAGGAGGAGGGAGAGGAGGGATTTTTCGCTCACGGCCGACGCGGACGGAGCCGGCTTTTCTGCGACACGGGGCCCTTAACGCTGTCGCGTTAAAATAGGATGTCACATGCCGGGACAATCTCCAGAAGGAGCGTGCTTCCACTTGGTGCGAATTTCCTCCTAGTATAACAAATGGGAAGCACAAGAACACCGACTGCACGAGCACTATATCTTCGCTCCTTAGCACTCGCTCCGTGTACCTTTTGTGCTACCGTATGTGTTGCACTAATATGTAATCAGCCTTTAACCATGAGCAAAATAGCTGCAAAGCAAACTCTGTTGAAATGCTTTCACATCATGTCCTAAGCATTATTGCTTTTGGCGGCTCTTTCTTATTCCTCCTGCGTGTCGACATTCATTGTGATATACTGCGATTAATGACGCTAACGTGCTTTCCTTTCCCAGTTTTTTTTCTGTTTATTTCGAAGACATTCCAGGACTCCACTATGTAGAGACGGGCGCCTAACAGGCATCGCTGTGAACTACAAAAGCTATATAAAAAATCATTGCTTCACGTATTGCGTTTGTTGGGCTCGATGCCGCGCTTCCCCGACCTTCGCTTTTCTCCGTTTACTGATGGAGCGCGCAATCTAGGAGCATTCTCACCAGTGTTCGAAGATCACGCGCTGCTCGCGGTGGATGGGAGCAGAGGCGACAGCTTTCGGTGCTTGCAATGTGCGATTTGGTTGTATTCTTTTTGTGTGCGCCTCCTTGCCCATGTGGCACGAACTTTCTGCACTTTCGGAGTGTCCACAGCTCTTTCCATCTCAGAAATCACGAGCGCGGCAAAACTTGCCTTGTGCCAGCTGTCCCTCCTCTTCCTTGCATTCTGTGATTGAAGCTTTTGAGGAAGACAGATATTACGGAGTATGAATAAACCCGCAGCTGCCCCCGTAGATCTGTGGTGTAAGCAATAGAATATTTTTCAGAGTAGATTCTGGTTAGGCTTAAGAACATTGTTTGGAAGTTCTCCTCAGTTCTCATTTACTGCCGCTTACAGAAGGCGCTGTAAGTTTTCGTTCCTGTACTTCAAAGCCATTCATAGGCTTTCTGAAAAGACGATGTAAATGCGAGAGCACTATTTTTTCCACGTAAATACAGTAACATTTTGCAAAACTGATACGAGATTTCAACTTTATTTTTGCTTATGGGCCGCATGTTTCAGGAGATTCCGAAGAAAGCTGAAAGCCAGTTCTTTTCGAAAACTGTTTCGTTCTAGGGAAATAGATAAAACTATACAAATATCGCGATATTAAAGATGTACCGAGTGTTCACAAGTTTCAGGCAAACAAATAGGATTCAAGACGTTTGAACTTTCCAGGAAGATGGCGCACAATAGGATGTTTGAGAGTTTCAAACAACAGTCGACCACTTTTGATGCAGCAGTTCTCATATCTCATCGCTCGAGGCAGGATACGCGGAGTTCTGTAAATATTTTCAAAGATTGGTCTACTTAGCAGAACTTCAGCACAGCCAGATCTGTGCCAGTGCAAGTGCAAGTTAGGGTGCTCAAGCGACCGGTGATTCGGGAGATTTCATCTATTATGCACGCTTTCATTTTTTCTAGAAGGGAACTACCACCACCTAATTTATGGCTTGGATAAAGATGGATTCATCAGTGGGATACAATGTGTCCTTTAGCTCCATTTTATTTTTCCGTACAGGATAAACGTCTCAAATATTCGAAGCAAGTTACGATGATGAAGAAAAATTGTGTTTGTTTAAACGCCATAATATCAACTATTTTCGAGATCGGTTCTTCGGGTTACGTTTATCCAGTGCAAGTCACTGTTCAGTGACCATCATTGTACTTTAGAAAAAGTTCTTTCCTATTCCATGAACCATTCGACCACAATTCACTCTCCACTGTAGTGGTATAAAAGGTTTGGTTACTGTCTCTTGTGGCACCCGGTTTGTAGATGAAATGAAAATAATTTCATAGCGCTACTATTCGAAAAAAATTAGAGACAACCAACTCAATTTCTGCCTACCACTACTGCTTGGTTCCACTAAAGCTGCGCGAAACAGCTGAAAAGCTAAAACTTACGTGCACGTGCACTTAGTTTAAGCTTATTTCTGCACTTGTAAGTGCTTTCCTATTCGGTTCATAAAAAACTTAAATTGAGTTGGTCGCCCAGCTTCCTGTTCATAAATTTAAAATAATCTAAAATTTAACTGCTGCTATGTGCAGCATTTGTCAATGCCAAAACATGATCAGAGAATGCAGATATCTTGCAACGCACTATTGAGGGCATTCTTTTCTAGTGGTAAGTGCGATCTGGCTCGCGTCTCACGAGCGCCTCGTGAGAGAGAGTAGTGCTGATTTCATGTAACACTATTTCGCTTTATTTGCTCAAGGACGACGTGCCATAACGAGGGTTTCCTAGAGAAGAAATACGCATGATTTAGAACTGCACGGAGGAGAATTAAGCGTCTTCGTGTTTGGCCTACGTTATTATAAAATGAAGAACAACGCCAACAAATACGACTTAAGCCGGAAGTGAATCAATACGGTTTGTTTTAAAGCTTTTCTTACTGATTTATTATTAATTTATTCACGAGCCGAAATTGTAAGCAAAATAATTTTCATGCCTGTGGCATGTTTGTTAAGTGAAAGGTTAAAATGTTGTTTTTGTTCAGAGTAGCGACTGGTCGACGGATCCGTAACACAGCGCCAATCATGCCGTGGGTCTTTGCATATTTACTGCTTTTTTTAAACGATATTGCCGCGAATCTATGTACTGTTTGTTTACTCCGTCTTCAGGCCTGCCGGCTTGCAGTTTTATCGCGTTGTTGGTGATGCTAGACGCGACCAGGGTTATCTAATTTGATCGCATCTATTCGGAGCTGATTCTACGTTGTTCCAGAATGTTGTGGTAACTTTGCACGGCGTATCTCGAAAGTTCACTATAAGCTTTAAATTGAGCACAACCGAGAGCGGCGGGCATTTTGTTCGACGACCGCCGAGCACGCTTGTTGCTACGCCGCCGTCGAGCCATTCAGTTCTTTGTGGCAGCAACTTCCTTATAAACAGTTTAGTTTGGAAACCCTTTACGCTCTCTTCCTGCAAGCCGGACTGCCGTCAGTACTGCGTGCAAATATCCTGTCTTGAGTGCGAAAGCGCATACACCGAACATTAGTGATTATTTTTCTCGTTAGCTGCCAAGAGCACTTTCGCTTACGTTATGTTTGCCGTGGCATATCGGGGCCAATGGACCTTTTCCCAGTAGCGCTCTGCGAACGGGTCAAGCCTAGTTGACTGTAGCAAACCTTTTTCGTCCTCCATCTTTCCGGCGATGTCAGGCGAATATGGGAATGGCATCGCTGCACGTGCACTTCTACGAAATATGTTTCCCCGATGAACTGCCCTACAAGCTTCGGGGCAATAATTAGGTTCCAGACGTGTTAAACAACATGAAAGCTTTAAATAACTCTATGGGTTGCTCACTGTACTCAAGAAATATGAATCTTATAAAGCAACCTCTTCCGGCGAGAATTGCCACGAGCAATTATCAAAAGAACTCTGTTAGATGCCAGCCAAAATGCATTTCAATATGAATAAAATTTGACAAGTCTTTTTCAAAGGAAGTGTAACGAATCAAATGCAGGTTGGAATTTGTATCATTTAAAATAATTCCTAGCTCAGAAATGACATTGTTTACGAGGCTATCATTATTATTCGCTGGTAAGCAGAATTCCAGATTTCTAATAGATGACCAAACTGATGTTTTCATTTCCTTTCAAATTAAAAACAAACGACATCTCATTCAATGTATCCTATTACTTTTAAAGTTAAAGCTCCATATTGTTAAAGTTAAAGTTCCATAAAGTTAAAGCTCCATATTGGTACATTGGGCTCCTAGGCTCCGCGAGGCATTTATGGCGTAAAAAGAGGCGACCGGAGCGTTTGCTTTGTGGTTTCGTCCTCCTCTCCTTCTCTACGAGAGGTGCGGGCATTTATATTCGTTGACTCAGGGTTGCAGTGTCACTGGGAACACTCCGTTTTTCGATAACGTGCACATTTTCCCCTACCCTGTCGCTTGGCTTGTATGGAGTTTTGGTTTATGGGGGTTTAACATCCCAAATTTACTCAGGCTATAGGAGACGCCGTAGTGAAGGGCTCCAGAACTTTCGACGACCTGGTCTTCTTTAACGTGTACTGACATCATACAGTACACGGGCCTCTAGAATTTCGCCTCCATCGAAATTGTATCGCCGCTGCCGGGATCGAACCCGCGTCTTTCGGCTCAGCAGCCGAGCGCCATAACCACTGAGCCACCTCATCGGTTCTGCTTCTCTGGAATGAAATCATTGCAAAATTAGATTTTGACTCTATGTCTTAGAAACCATTTCCTGCAGCCATGGCCCGCCTTGACCATTGAGATCAACATTAAAATACGCACTGACCGGTGGACTTGTCGTGAACTTTTGCATTGACTTTCTGCCGAAATATATTTGTTGAGCAAGTGACTTTGACCCTTTAAAATATGTGGAGAGAAGGGTAAACCCTTAAAAAAGGGTGCCACTTGTAGTCATTATTCATGCACGGCCACTGATGTCGCTTCTTCGCAACGGTGGGAAAGGGCCAGAATTTACAGGAGCTTCTATACATTCATAAAATGTAGTGGACTTTCCTTATAAATCGCTTGCTCGGAAACCTCTAGCTCTACGTCAATAACGTTATTACAATCTTTTTAGGTCACAACAGATTTGACAACGATGACGCCGACAACTGCGTAGATGTAGCTTTCAGGAAATTGAAGCAAACAGTCACGAATAATGCGGAATTTGTCAAGCCAGTCGTGTTACGTGACTTCATCGAACCTTCGAGCAGCGACGACGAGCTGGTCACGCCAAAAACGATATCTCTTGGGCTCATGCATGGACTAGGCTCACTACGCAGGACAGGGCGTTGCTCGCTTAGAAAGAAAAGTGAGCATTACAAAGTCCAGTGTCCGGTTTCTTTCGACGATCTGCATTGTACGCTTCCCAGAGTGAACAACACAATTGACTACGTTCTGAGCGTCCAAGCTGAAGGAAAGATCAACTTTCGTCTTCAGAGAGGTAGGTCCCAAATATTTTTATCGCTTTCTTTATGGCCTGGTTCTTTGTAAGGATGCGGAAGTGTTCCGAAGGACAGCACTTCTCGTTTTAGTATGCTGAATTCTTTCACAGTTAACAGTCAACGCAGACTAGTAGACGCGATCAGTAGACGAATCAGAATACATAAAGAAACCCACTTCTATTGACATAAACTGTTCTTATGAATAGAAAGTACAGGTGTAAATGGCCAACCCACTTCTATTGACATAAACTGTTCTTATGAATACAAAGTACAGGTGTAAATGGCCAGGAAGGAACTGTGCACTTTATGACCACGTTCTATGCATTAGGGGCCGTAAGCTGGTGACGGTGTGTGCCGGCGAGCTCCGTCTTAGGGTGCAGATCGGGGTTTGTAGCTTTCCGATAGATGTGTGTGGTGCTTTTTTAGCAGAGGTTTTAATGAAATATTTACACACTCAGGATGTACAAAAACAAACCCAGAGCCTATGTCTCCGGCGGGAATACCTAAATGCAGGAGTATTTCTGATAAGCTTTAGAAGTATTGGAAGTATGAAAGTTAGCTCTGTAGTTATCGCCATGCCCGTCGTAATTTCTACTACGACGTGATAAAACAAGCTGGGTCTTTTTATATGCAACTCGCGCTAAGCGACCAGCGCAGCTATCGCGAGCTCATGTGTGCACCTATTAACGCATTTATGATACCTAGCAATTTTTATAGACAAAGGAAGCGAATGTGACCACATTTTCCCTACCGTGCCAAACTTCACCTCTACGAATCCCGCATTGTTCACGTATTCGATAAGTGTATGCACAAGTAGTAATATGCCCGCCTTGTTGCTTAGTGTTTATAGTGTTAAGCCGCTGATCCTATGGTCATGGGAGCAAATACTGACTGCGTTGGCTGATTTAGATGGAAGAGAAATGCGAACAGGCACATGTGCAGTGCGATGTCAGTTCACGTTAAGCAAGCCAGGGTGATCTAAATAAAAACGGAACCCTCAACTACAGCGTCTCGCATGCCTTCATGTGTCGCTTTAAATCCTTATACCTCACACACCATCCTGAGGCAGTATTAGGAGCTACAACGCGTCATTAGGTGCACTGCCATTAGATCACATACTGCGCGTAGTCGGCAGCGTCGAATCCGATAGTACACTCTAATACGAATTTTTCGAACTCGATTGAGGCCGCAAATCTGTAAGATTCACTGGGAGTTCAAATTAAAGACAGCTCATCTTGTCGAAACAAATGCCTTATTCGAAAAATGCGTTTTAGACACCGCAGCGAACTATAGACCTTCAACAATGTTCATTCTAATTAACCCTGCTGTAAAAAATGTGCACACAAATTATTACCGGTTTAAAAATAACATACTGTCGCAAATAACAGGGAGTGTGAAATAAAAGTATGAAGAAAAGAGGTTTGAACAAGACGAGGAGGATGGCGATAAGGATGACGTGGATTAATCGAAGACTAAAGAAGATGAAATAAAGTATTCAGTGAGAAGGGAAGAGATGATTGGTGGAGAAGAGAAGAAGGAAAAGACGACAAGGTTTACGTGGACTAAAGCCAAGGCTATAAAAGGGCGAGCGAGAGCGAGGCGCTGAGGGGAAGAACAGAGAAGCGGAGGCTCCGGCGGGTCAGGGACGCTTAGGCTAGAAAAGAGCGAGGCCGGCTACTGCTCCGGTGAGCTCACGTTCTATTGCTTCACATCGTGGACTTCCTGCCATTCCTGAGCCCGTTCCGGAGACTTAACGGAGGACTCTACCACCTGCTACGGCCAGGGGTATCTCCAGCACGGTTGCCACCCATCCGGATGATGCCCTTAATGCCAACGCCACCAGCAACACCTCCACGGGCGCTTGGATCGGGAGCTTGTACGACGCAGCCAGCGACGCCGCCAGCGACGCCAGCCGCAGCACGCCAAACGCCATCTCGACACCGGCTACTGGACCCATGCATCATCGCATCCGCACCGAACCAACCGTGAGCACGAACGCCGACCGCTAACAGTAGAACGCTAGTAGTAGACGCTAGTAGTAGTGTTCCCGGGTAGCGTGTATTGATAGTCTGTGTTTAGTGTTAGTTTTGTGTGCTATCCTTTGTGTAACGTAGGGTTTATGATATGTGCGTCTGTGTGGATACACCTGTCGCCTAGTCCATTCTTTCGGTCCGAGTGTTCTCCGGGGAAATCTGTGACAAAGTGGAAAGCCTGTGCCAGGAGTCATTTCCATTTTTCTTTTTGCTTTGTCTCGGATCATTCCGATTTCTCAATGGCAGAAAATATGGATTTGGCGAAAACATTAGAACTGGCGCTCAACTTATGGTTAAGCAAGGAACAAGCGATGCGTCTCTATGAGGAAGAGGCAAAGAGGCAGAGAGAAGAAAGGGAGCAAGCACGCACAGACGCTCGCGAAGCAGAAGAGCGGGAGGAGAAAAGAGCTGGCGAGGCAAAAGAGCGAGAGATTAGAAGAGCTCGCGTGGCAGAATAAGAGGATAAAAGGATAGAACGGGAGAAGGAGTCTCTTTTGAGGAAGCAGGCTCATGTCGCGGGAGGATACGAGGAGATCACGGACAGTGACAGGGTTCTGTAGCCGGTAGAGAATCTCCTAGACCGGCCAGAGTTTGTCCAAGGAAGCTGATGGCTCCTTGAGATGACAAAAGACATGATCTGGACGCATATCTGCAACGATTCAAGGGGTTACTTTGGTGCAAGGCTGGGAGCGCAGTGAATGGGCCATGGCATTGAGCATGTGTTTAGATGGAGAGGCGCTGAATGTGTTTGGAAGGATGCCTGCTGCTGATTCCATGCACTACGAGAAAGTCAAAGAGGCACTCCAAAGATTCAGGCTTATGACAGAGGGTTTTCGGGAAAGATTTCGCATCGCGAAACGTGAGGATTCTGTAACCGCTAAGCACATTTCCTGCAGGCTGACAAACTATTTCGATAGGTGGCTTGATATGTCAAACACAGACAAGAGTTTTGAAGGGGTGCGTGACAAGCTTGTAATAGAGCACTTTTTAGCATGTTGCAGTCCAAAGCCGGCGCTATTCCTGAAAGGAAGAAAGTTGTGTTCACTAGAACAATTTGCCGACACTGCAGACCAATTGTTCGAGGCACAAAGCCTGAGAAATATGAGTAAGGCAAGGGAGGAAACACAAAAGGTCCCAGAGACAGATTCGACGAAACCAAAACATATGGCGGTGCATCTCAGGTGCCAGTAAGGTGTTTTCTCTGTGGCAAGGTGGGACACCGTGCAGGTGACTGTCGGACTTGTAGCGTTGCCCAAAAACACAGGTTTTGTGTCAAGATTGTAAGAGGAGGGATCACACTCTGGATGAGCGCTGATACAGAACGCAGGACCGAGCTGAATGCGCTGTCGACTCTCGGGCAGAACTTGTCACACCACCTGAGGTTCCACAGCTAACAGGAGAGCAAACGTCGCTAGAAAATGAGGCGGTGAGTGGAACACGCAAGTCGAAAGCAGCAATGCCGGTGGTGGTTGGGCAAATAGGGGACCGTCTCATAATGGTGCTTAGAGACAGCGGAGCCAATACAGTTTTGGTTCGGTGAAGCCTCGTGAAGGACGAGGATCTTCAGGGGAAGCATCAGCCGTCAATCTTGTAGATAGCATAGTAGGGTACCTTCCGGAAGCCAGGATTCTAGTGTCCACGCCATATTATACTGGACAGGTAGCGGCAAAATGCGTAGAGGAACCCATCTACGATCTCATCTTGGGAAACATTACGGGTGCAAGAAGTGTCGAAGACCCCGATCCCGAGTGGAGGATGCTCGACGTTGAAGAACATACAAAGGAGGAAAGGCCCGCGACCGCTCAGACGGGTAATTAAGCAGCCAGTTTCTAGTCGGCAGTGGAGACAAGATTTCAAGCGACAGCCCGAGCACCGCAACGTCCGCTCTCTACTCCTGTTACGATGTGTCTCAGCGTAACACCGTTCGAAATTGCAATTAGGCGAAGACAAGACCCGAGCTTGAAGGCTTGCTTCGAAAGAGTCGGTGAAAGAGTGAAAAGAAAGAAGAGTCGGACGTCATTCGAGTATCAATTGGTAAATGGTCTTCTGCACAGGGAATGGACATTTAGCTCAGGAAGGCGGGTTTAACAGCTGGTGTTACCGAGAGATATGCGAGAGACAGTGCTACACTTAAGACATGATGCCATTAAGGCCGGGCACCAAGGTGTTCAAAAAACGGAGGACCACCGAGGAGTTCTTTTGGCCGGGTGTCCAAAGTGACGTTAAGCGCTTTATTCGCTCATTTGACGTGTGCAAGCGCACAGTTTCGAAGGGAAGCGTTGGACCCGTACCTCGGGGCAAGATGCCAGCCATCGACGTCCCGTTTCAAAACGTGGCTATTGACATTGTGGCGCCAATCTCTCCAGTAACCGCCAAAGGCAATAGATATGTGCTTACTCTGGTTGACGTGGCCACTCGTTATCCTGACGCTATTCCATTCAGGACTGCTGACCGTATCCAAGTGGCAGAGAGTCTTGAGGAATTGTTTTCGCGCTATGGGTTCCCGGGGGAAATTTTGAGTGACCGCGGCTCGAGCTTCACGTCAGAATTAAGGAAGAAGGTTAACCGTCTTTTGTAAGTAAGGCAGTTACAAACAACGCCATACCATCACATGTGCAATGGGCTTGTTGAGTGGTTTAACGGCGCCCTCAAAAATATGATCAAGAAAATGTGTCAGGAGAGACCTACTAATTGGGATAGATATCTCCCAGCTCCTTTGTTCGCTTACCCCGAAGAACCGCAAATGAGTGTTCGTTTCTCGCCTTTCGAGATGTTTTATGGTAGAACTGTTAGAAGTCCTCTTACAATACTCACAAGGACCTGTGGGCCAATAAAGAGGTTGCGTGAGATCCCAAGACAACATACACGTACGGTCTTGAGTTCCGGGACAAGTTGGAGGAAATATGCAGGCTTGCATATCAAGACCTGGAAAGGGCGCGGGAACAATATAAGGGCTACTATTACAAGAATGCCACTCACAGGAATCTGAATCCAGGCGACAAGGTTCTCATCTTGCTACCCACAGATCATAATAAGTTACTGATGTAGTGGAAGGACCCTTACACTGTAACGCAGAACAAAAATGACATGCATTATGAGTCATTGATAAATAACTGCAAGAAGGTTTTCTATGCAAACATGTTGGAAAAGTACGAAGAGTTCCCGTACGGTGCACTGTCAAGGTAGCATGATCGGTATTAGCAGAGGAGACAGACGATGTTGCCGAGCTGCCTATGTGCAGTGGGAAGAAAGCTTTAGGATGGGATAAGGTGTTAATAAACCCCTATCTAAATAAAGACAGAAGATCACAGGTAAAGGCCCTACTCCAAAGCAAGAGAGATGTGTTTTCGGATGTGCCGGGCAAAACGGATGTCATATGCTGCAAACTAGATCTCTCTACAGATAGACCAATCAGCGTGAAGCAATACCCACTACCTCTTGTAGTTCAAGAATCAATTCAAAATGAGGTGCGGGATATGTTGGAGCTTGGTGTGATTGAGAGGTCGTGGTCAGCATACAGTGCTCATCTCGTGGTTGCAAAAAAAAACCCGGTGGTAATAACCAACTGTGTTTAGTTTTTCGTCGGCTAAATGACATCATAGTACCCGATGCCGAACCTATGCCAAGAGCGGACGTGGTGTTCGCTAAGGTGGCTCAAAAAAGTTTTTTTTTCTAAATTTGGCTTAGCTAAAGGCTATTGGCAAACACCAATGAAATATTCGTCTAAAGAAAAGGCTGCCTTTTCTTTCTCGGCGGGCTTATTTTAGTTTAAATTCATGCCTTTTGGTTTGAAGACAACATCCGAAATATTTACAAAGCTGATGAGGAAGGTTTTGGATGGACTCCAGAATGTAGAACACTACATTGGTGACATCCTTGCGGCAACAGGTACGTGGGAAGAGCATGTAATTACGCTGGGAAAACTATTTTAGAGTTCAGCACGCCAGGTTGACCATAAAGCCGGCAAAATGTGAGGTGGGCTTTGAAGCCATTTCTTTTCTCGGACACAAGCTGGAGCTGGGCCGCATCACAACGAAAGACGACATCTTGGTCAAAATACAGCAAGCCCAGACACCGACAACCTAGAAAGAAGTACAGTTTTTATTGTTTTTTGGGGAGGAAAGGAAATGGCGCAGTATCTGTCTCATATATCGTTGGACACCTGAACCGCGCCGTAAGGGAAGGGTAAAGGAGGGTGTGAAAGAAGAAAGGAAGAGAGAGGTGCAGTAGTGGAGGCCTCCGGAATAATTTCGAACACCTGGGGATCTTTAACGTGCACTGACATCGCACAGCACACGGGCTCCTTGGCGTTTTTCCTCCATAAAAACGCAGCCGCCGCAGTCCGGTTCGAACCCGGGAACTCCGGATCAGTAGTCGAGCGCCCTAACAACTGAGCCACCGCGGCGGGGCAGAAAGAGGTACAGTCGTTCCTGTGTTTAACGGGATACTACAGGGACTTTATTCCCGATTATGCCCACATAGCCGAACCGCTGGTCGAACTCACTAAGAAAGCTGCAAGGAATAAGCTGAATTGGACTGCTGAAAGTGAGAACGCATTCGCGATGTTAAAATAGCACATGGCAAAACCGCCCGTTCTGCTTGCCCGAATCTGGATCAAGAGTTTGTGCTTCGCACTGATGCCTCAGACCGAGCTTTAGGAGCCATAATCTTGCAAGAAGAGAATCGTGCGCTACATCCGATATTTTTTTCAAGCAAGAGATTATCGCCTAGTGAACGCAACAACTCAACTCTTGAAAAGGAATGCTTGGTGGTGGAGTGGGTGGTAAAGAAATTTCACATTTATCTTTATGGGAGACATTTCAAATTCAAACGGATCATCAGCCGCTTGAAGACTTAACCAAGGCCAAAATGAACAATAATAAAGTCATGAGCAGGAATTTGGCCTTTCAAGAATACTCATTTCAGCTGGAATATATTAAAGGCAGAGATGACGTTGGAGTGGACTTCATGAGTAGAGCCAAGTGAACAGCTCTAGGTATCTCTCGGATGTATCTGGTTGTTGTCGTGCAGGTATCTCTGGAATGTACCTTGTTTTTGTAGTAGTTGCTGTTGCTGTTGTTTTGTGATTATACAAGGAAGTGTGCTGTGGACATTAACATGTGTATTAAGGACACCGCACGGTTAACGGCAGTGGTGTGTTAATGTTCGGTAAGTGCAATTTGGTGTGCTGTGTTAGTGGTGTGCTTTCGATGTGTGCTGGACATCTGCAGTGTGTTGTGTGCTGGGTCCACAATCGCCACAGAAGATATTCGGTCGGCTGGAAGGCTTGAAGATAAGGATGATGCGAGCAGTTTTCCACGGAAAAACTCTTGAGAGAAGGGGCCTTACTTAGCTTTGTCACGGATCTCCCCGGAGAATACTCGGACCGAAAGAATGGACTAGGCGACAGGTGTACCCACACAAACGCACATTTAATACACCCTACGTGACACAAAGGCTAGCACACAAAACTGACACAAAACACAAGGACTATCAGTACACACGCCCCGGGCACATTGCTACCAGCGTCTACTACTAGCGTTCTACTGTTAGCGGTCGGCGTTCGTGCTCACGGTTGGTTCGGTGCGGATGCGATGTTTCATGGCTCCAGTAGCCGGCGTCGAGATCGCGTTCGAAGTGCTCATGCTGGCGTCGTTGGCGGTGTCGTACGAGCTCCCGGTCCAAGCGCCCGTGGAGGTGATGCCGGTGATGTTGGCGTTGGGGGCACCACCCGGATGGGTGGTGGCAGCACTGAAGCACCCCTGGCCGTAGCAGGTGGTTGTGTCGTCCGTTGACTTCCTGGAACTAGCCCAGGAACGGCAGGAAGTCCATGATGCGAAGCCTTAGAACGCGAGCTCACCAGAGCAGTAGCTGGCGTCGCTCTTTTCCAGCCGAAGCGTCCCTGACCCGCCGGAGCCTCCGCTTCTTTGTTCTTCTCCCCCCCCCCCCCTCCGGTGCCTCGCTCTGCCTCGCCCTTTATAGCCTTCCTTGTCCACGTAATCCTTGTCATCGTCTTTTCATTCTTCTCTTCATCACTAATCACCTCTTCCCACCTCATTGAATACTTCTTCTTCATCTTCTTCAGTCTTCGGTTAATCCACGTCATTCTTATCGCCATTCTCTTCGTCTTTTTCAAACCTCTTTCCCTAATACTTTTATTTCAGATTCCCTATTATATGTGGCACATACAGAGGTCTTATTTCATTCCAGTAGTGAGATTCGAGAGATATTCGATGCATTTCAGATTCACGTTTTCTATTACCAGAAATCTTCTCATTCCTGCTGACCATATGTGTGGCCTTTAGAGTAAAAAGTGTTAATCAATCGATAGTCATGGCCTCACTCGACGAGTGACAAGCTACAGGGGAGGGTTAAAAAACCAGTATATTCCGGGCCAACAGCTATCGCTCAAAATTGCCATCAAGCCAATGTCATCATCACCACCAGCCTGACTGCGCCCACTGCAGGGCAAATGCCTCTCCGATGTCTTTTCAATTAACCCTGTCTTTCGATAGCTCCGGCCACCCTGCCCCCACAAAATTCTTAATCTCATCCGCCCATGTATCTTTCAGCCGCCCCTGTTACGCTTGCCTTCTCTTGGAATCCATTCAGTTACACTTCAGGACCAGCAGTTATCTTGCTTTCCCATTACTTTTATTTATTTACTTACTTATTTATTTATTCACATTTCCTGCAGCGCCATGAAGGCCTAATTGCAGGGCGATACAAACATACAGTTTTCAAAGATACATCTTACAGCATGCGACATGGGCTCAACCTCTGGTACAAAAACAGTCATGTAAAATGAGAATGATCGTGAATGTGAAATCACATCAGTCAAAGTAAGGAAATGGAGAAAGCGAAATATGAAGAGCAGGAAACAGTATCCAAGCACATAAAGGACGTCAGAGGTCCGACAACGTTGCACGGAACTTTGTCTCGCACTGGCATTCGATCACAGATTGCGGCAGCTTGTTTCATTTATTTATATCATGTGGAAAAAAGGGCGTTTGTAGGCATCAGTACGACTCGTCATTTCACGTATCTTCCATTCGTGGTCGCATCTTCTTGATACGAAATGTGGTGGGAGCAAATAAGTTTTAGAGTTTGAAAACAGCTTCAAAACTCAGAGCAGAGTAATTAGCTTTCACTACTGCGGCGCGATCGCTCTCGCTGCTGGGAGGGGAATGGAGCGCTGGCGCGCTTCGCTCACACAGGCAGATTACCTGTGTGGCCTCATCAAATTAACCGTCCCATACGCTCAGGGTTGCGATTGTCGAGGTATGCTTTCTTGGAACTTCACCTCCGCTTGATGAATCAGTACCATCAATAAAATTGCTTCTGATGACCGAAATAAATTTAGATCATTGCGTTTAGATCATGAATATTTAAATGAGCTTAAGCAGCAAAGAGGGAGATGACAAGACGAAGCGAACATACGTAGTAGAAGTGCTGAGTCGCAACTGAGGTTTAATTCTTTGAAATATTGTTTATATAATTTCTCTAGGTGAAAAAAGAAGTACACAAGAAAAATACATGCCATTCATCTTACACCTCAACGCCCAGAAGACCGCGAAAACAATTCCTCGTCGTGACGCATGCGTATGACAGTAGTTGCATGAATTTGCAGGATAAAGAGCTGATTTCTTCGTTACTGAGTCTCTGAAAAAAATCGCACATGTTTTTCTTACTGTAGATACGAATAAATGTGATGTATTTAATACGTAAAAAGGTGTGGAGAAATGTTAATTAAATGAGCGCAAAAAATCCCGTCCCAATGGATCACTATATCATTTCGTGTTTATTGCAGAAATTGCGATTGCACCCCAGAGTTCCGAAACGGAGCCACCCTGAGCAGAGTGTTGAGACCAGTTAAGAGATGATATAGCTTTCCTTAGCCAGAGTAGCAATGACATCTACCCAATTTGTCCACTAGTAACACTCAGTGATGACAAGCTCATCTATTCATCCTGTCAAGCCATGTGGCCACCCTCAACTCCATGCACGACTGCAAATAAATGTTTTTTTTTTCATTCCATTGTTTTGTATTCAAATGTATGAAGAGTAGCCCGCTTCTTGTCTTTGCAATGGAGTTATCTTTTATGTTCGGAAAAGCACGTAAGTGACGTTTTTCAGATAAAATAGCCAATTGTAGTCACCGTTTCTACTTGCGCTCTTTGTCTGGTCCTTCCTCTGCGCTGTGTAACCTACGATTTAGAACAAACTTGGCCAACTTACCGCCTTAATTTAATGCAGCGTTTTGAGGGGTTTTTAAGCGTTAGCAAACGCCTCAAATCACATTGCTGTCTTTGTAACTTGCAAGTGAGCCTTGAAGTGAAAGGCGAAATGAAAAGTTCCCCGCCTTCACGATACTGTGCTTTGTTTGGCTTCATTGACTACATAATTCAATAGCTGCACATTATATGCCATCATCTGCGGGAACTTTATGGACTGCGACAGCTCGTCTAAAACCTGACTTATGACAAGCGTGTATACATTTTGTCGCGCATATTTTATGGCGCTTTATGGCCAGCAATGTTAGTATTCGGGCACCATGCGTCCACTATTTTGTGGTGTTTCATTTTAACCTCTAAGTTGGGTGCGTCACGCCTAGGTTTTAGACTGGCTGTAAAATATATGTTTGCAGCTCCTTGTTTTATATGGACACGATATATGTCGCGTGCAAGGTGATAAGTTTATAATAAACCTTATACTTTCTCAAGCCATTAACTGTTCCGACTGGCGAGCGGCAAATCTAGAACATATTTTACCAGTTGAAAAGACTTTCCAAAAGCTTTGCATCCGGGGCGCAGGGATCACAATTCGCACAAAACATAAACCCCTTGCCTGAGAACTACCGCTCTGAATGGAGCGGTATTGTACAGCATGCTGTTAAGTAATGCGCTGAGACTGCATAGGAACTAAGCAACGTGACCAGTACGAAACTTTTTTCTGTGTTGCTTCGTGCATGGCTTCCTTAAAAAAATGTTTACGGGGTTTATAAAGTTCTGGAAGTCAATGCGCAGCATCTACTGTCATGTGTTGTAAATTTCAAGTGATGCGCAATAGCCGAGCGACTATGTTGTGAGCATTCATTTTTACTCGCCGCAGCTTTATCCTCATGAATCGATGTCGTTATTTCAACTCTTTTTTCCAGGTACAGGAGCCGTCCAAAATATAATCCTGGTTCTTCCGACCATTTCATACGCTATGAGTGTCAAGAATACTACGACAAACGAAGATGCTAGACTTTTTTCACCGACCGTGCCATCTGCTTACGCCCTGACAGATGATGGAAAAATTCAAGGCCTCTACACACACGCACTTAGATATTTTTTAACTTTAGGTACCATTTTTGACCAACTTAACAACATCTTCCATAGCGCAACATGTGCGCTAACCGCTGATTAGAAGTCACAGCACCGGAGGGAGATAAAAACAAAATAAATGCATTTATTTTGTTGTTTATGAATTTTTTACCAAAAGACGTCACGCAAAGAGGACGCGGAAATGAAAGGTTGGAAGCATATTGAATCACTCACGCTTGTTGCCTCCTCTAGACAATAGTATGGTGGAAAAAAGATCGCACTATCGGCTTTACCGTTACAACCGATTCATTGCCCATACCGACCGAAAGATCACACGGGGCGCTAGAAAATCGCACAATGCAGGTCATGCTCAAGAAAAGTTTGATTTTTGAACTGACGAGCGCGGAAATTCACGTTTAGGGCGTACAGCACAAAGACCAATGATGCTGAACTGAAGTATGTTTTAATACAGCTATAGCTAAAAATTAAAGCTGGCCACAATCCAGATTCGAATAATGAAAATTCATGATTTAGAGGTCTTGACTACTAGTTCTACGAAGAAGGTTTGGGCTGTCACTATGAACACTTTTGGAAAGCAAGTCGCAGGAACCGGACTACAGATTGCGGGTCAAGGGAAACCTCGTTATCATCGCTCAGACATTAACACCGTTGTTATTGCGAGTTGAACCACGCTCAGCTCTTTTTTGGCGTTAAAAAACCCACCTTCAAAGCGTATACCATCCGTAGCCTGACTGTTACCACATGCCTCTCCGCTAGCACTTTTTAACCATTGCAAGGTGTGGAGAGGTCAACCTGAAGCAGTGTGGACGACTGTCGACGTAGGGAGATGAAGCGGATAAAACGCCTGGCTCCGCTCATGCGATGGCCGCGTGAGAAGCAGCAGAAGAGACGGCATGTGGCCTCCAGTAAACCAGACTGGTATGGGAACTATGCGCTGCCCAGGTAGCACAGGTAACGATAGGATTGATGGTGAGAGTACCTTGTCTGAACTGTCGTGGTTGTGGACGCCTCCGGCTTGATATTTTTTCGAATTTCTTTCCATACGAACCGAAAGCAAGTGCAATCTTTTAATCAGACCATGTATTCATAACCGGACGGACGGACGGATAGACGGATGGACGGATGGACGGATGGACGGATGAATGGATGGATGGATGGATGGATGGATGGATGGATGGATGGATGGATGGATGGATGGATGGATGGATGGATGGATGGATGGATGGATGGATGGATGGATGGATGGATGGATGGATGGATGGATGGATGGATGGATGGATGGATGGATGGATGGATGGATGATGTACGGGCGGACGGATGGATGGATGGATGATGTACGGGCGGACGGACGGACGGACGGACGGACGGACGGACGGACGGACGGATGGATGGATGGATGGATGGATGGATGGATGGATGGATGGATGGATGGATGGATGGATGGATGGATGGATGGATGGATGGATGGATGGATGGATGGATGGATGGATGGATGGATGGATGGATGGATGGATGGATGGGACGGACGGACGGACGGACGGACGGATGGACGGACGGACGGACGGATGGATGGACTGACGGAGGATTGGTCGGCGTTTTTTCTTCATATTTCTTTAACGGTATTAACAGGCGGCCGGATAGATGGTCGGCGTTTTTTTTTGCATTCATTTAACAGATTTCAAGGTCTACAATTTTGCCATTTTTTAAATACAATTTCATTTCTGTACTTTTACCTCTATGTCACCTCTCTGCTTTTGAGCCACCATCTTCCAATCACTTTTTGATAACTTCTACCACAGATTCATTCACATGAGCATTGTTTTATGTAAATCCTAAGGCCTCGGGAATGGTGACTGTGCCAGCATCGGCATTCGTATGGATATCACCGCCGTGTAGTACAAAATGTTCAATTCTTTTAACAGATTTACCACAAACAGCACATGTGTCCTTTTGGCTAAATTTGTTTCGTAGATGCACGTTCTCAGCCACCCTGATCTGTATCTTAAAAGAGTAGGGCATTGCCTTTTGAGTTATACAACGGCTCCTTCCTGCTCTGCCTTATTTAATTCTCTGACCTCGTGTCCTGCTTACTTACTTGTAGTTTCCTAATCCTCTTTGGCCATCATGAGTCAAACTCTTTCTGTATAAGTGTCTAAATGCCTTAGCTTTCACATGTTATCTTCCAGTTTACTCGGGTGTTCTTCATATAATATTTTATTTTGAGCTTTCTGCGCTTCGAGCGGTATACAACCTCTATCACCCTTCATTTACTAGTTAGTGGATTTGCCGTGGACACCTAATGCTAATCTTACAACAGCTCTCTGATTTATTTCTAGTCTTGGATAAACTTCAGCTCTTTGGCCCAAAGCCGCATAGGCTAACGTAATCCCTGTAACTATTATTCCTTTCCAAATACCCCTGAGTACTACATACCTGTTCTACCCCAATAATGCCCTATGTTTCAATATCGCGACATCTCTTCGCCCTTTCACTCTGATAGTCTGCCCGGGCTGTTCCATCTATTTATGTTCTTCGTTTACTCCCGAGGATTCTTTTACTCTTGCAGTATATGTCTTTAATTGTCTTGCATTGTGAGTGCCTCATTAGTGAAATAGTTTAAATTCATTAGACGTCAATTAACTGCCCTTAACTGTGAAGCCTAGAGCGTCTCCTTCGTCTCGACAAGAATTAACCGAAGTCTGTAATATTCCTGGCCATCAGCTAATTGTATAATACCACTTGCGTGCATTAAACCAAGGAGCCGCTGCTCTACGACCTTTCCGCCCGATCTGTACGAAAGATTAAAACCCAAATTTCTTTCGTGAAGACTTCTTCGATATTAATCTCTTAAAGCCTGAAAGCAGCGGTGATAGTCGACAACCCTGCCTTAATCCTTTGCGTATCTCTACATTTGTACGTCTAATCCCTTCCGATGTTAAAACTTTATTATCTATGTATATTTCCTGTGGAAAGTCAGCTTCTACTTACCAATACTTTCATCTTTCAGTATTTTCCACAGGTGTTCACTGTTCATGTTGTCCTATGCACCGCTTATGTGCAGGAAGGCTAAATATAGAGGTTAGTTATCCGCGCTACCTGTTTCCATGAATTTGGTTAGCATGAACAGGCTATTATGTAAGCTTTTAGTGCTTCTGAACATGTCCTTAATTTCTCCGAGTATCTTTTTATTTTGTAGTGATCACTGCATTTTTAATTTCACCGCCTTCACTTCCAGCCTGTTAATATCAGATATTGTCGTAAGTTATCTAAAAATTTTATGTTAATTCAATCTCCTTTCCAATTTTCAAACAGATTCATTTTAACTCTCACCAGCTGTCCGGAATTTGTTGGTTGTGGCTGTTGGCAATGATTTTATTTTTATTTTTTCCTAGCTTATTAGACCAAGTTCATTAGTCAGTTTGACTGCAATATCGTCTTTTCCTTTGGATATGCATTTACGATTATCTTCTTCCGCCTTTTTCTAGTCAAGATTGGTCAGTTCAAACCTCCTATCGATTCTCTTTCCATTCTGCTCTTCTGTGTTTCTCCTTAATTCTAGGAGATTACCCCATCGTCGCTCCTAAATGACTCAGCTACAAATGATGTAATTTATTTCACAGCGTCAGCTCTCTCTAAACATTTTCTCTTGGCATCTTAAATGTGCTCCTGTTTTGATTCTTTGTGCCCTGACAGCATATAGGGTTACAGAATTTTCTAGGCCCACCTCTAGTTGCATCGCCAGCTTCAGCCATTCAGTGATCAATGGACAGCTTTATTTTACCCTGGACGAGGACCTTTACTTCCGGTTTTTTGCTTGGCAAGTTTCCCATTTTTTGTCTATTGTCTCTCGAAATAACTGCGCCTTCTTTTCCTCTTTGTGTTTCCTTGAAGCCACCCGTAGTTGATCGATGGTCTCCTTGATTTCAATACTGCGCCCGCTTCGCAGCTTCCTCTTTCTCTTCCAGCGGTTTGCCAACTTTACTTGCTTAATTTTCGTACTGATGACTACTTCTGGTAACAATCCCACTTTTCCATCAGGTTATTCTTCATTGCTTCCCAAAGGCTGCTTCTGTTAGCGGTATTTCTTCGCCGTTTAAATTTCCGTTCCATTTTTCTGATTGCCGCATTTCTCTCTTTATTACGGCTCCCATCTTCAGACTAATACCTTGATGATTAGTCCCACACTGTACTTCCTCTCCTCATTTATTTCGAATTTTTCTAGCTTGTTTTAGATTCCCTGCGACGTTAGGCAGCAGTCAATAGTCGTCTGCTTGTTCCCGAATTCCCACACGATTTGTCCTTCACATTTAGTTTCTCTATTTACAATAACTAGTTTGCGCATCTCACAGAGCTTAAAATTAAATTCACGTTACGTTCTGTGTATCCATCCACAACTTTAATGTGGCCGTTCATGTCCCCCCATAGGATATCAGCACTCTCTCTGTTTGACACTACCACTGAGACACTAAACTTTATTCCTATTTTCATGCCTGCATTTGCTCCTTGTTCATAAATAAACTGCCCCTAGACATATCCTTTTACTGGGAATTTTTCGTCATAGCCAGACGTGTTACTGGCAATTTGGTTTTATTGCTTCCCATCTTGTTCCTTTATGAGTCCGCACACCGCTTCCCCCTTCTTCTCCGTTTTTGTTCTATGACGCCCTTCACAGAGAGAGCCATAAATAAATGGTAGATTTCCATCACCCCTGAGATGTGTCTGGCACAGAGCGTACATGCTAGAGCGTACGGTCCACATCCTTGCATGTTTACGTAACTGATCCTGGCGTCTACCGCGTCTTCCGCCTCCTCTAACGATTCAAACCGCGTTCCCTCTAGGTTCACAAATCCCAGAAAGTAACAATTTCCAATCTTCGTTTGCTTGTTCACCTCATTACCACTCGCACAGAGAATTTAACGGAAAATAGGGGCTCGTTATGACGCACATCACCGAAGCCAACAGTCTCCGAAAGCAAGGAGCATGAGGAATGTATGTTTATTTAACAATTTGTTGTGGTCATCAATGGGACGGTAAACCTAATATTATTTTTTAAAGATGACAGATTCGAAAGCAGGAGAAAAAACAACCACATGCACCTTTCGAATTCGATCCCACAACATAGAAATTTCGCGTCCGGTGCCAAAACAGGAGCTAAAGCGATGGCTGTACGCGCTTCTGCTTTCAAGGTATTGATGCGTAGTATAACCGAACCTTGACAGTTAATTTTTTTTATTTCTTCTTGCATCATCCAACAGCGTCGTTAGGCATTACAGTAGGGAGGGAGGGACATATTACAAAGCCAAATACAATCATAAATCTAGCAAATATCACAATTATTGCCTCTTGATAATACCAGACTGCAGTACAAAATTTTTCAACTCAAAGCTCGGCAACCACAGGAGAGCAATTGACGTTAAAATGTTCTGTAAAAGAATTAACAAAAGAAAATGAACTCAAAGGAATAAAAATCCTTCAATGCTAAAAGTAAGCTGCATTGGAGAAAATAAAGCCACGGAAACTGGTTAAATATTGCAGTCTTCCACCGTTTTTGGAAAAGGATTTTAAAAACAATTTGTTTTACATTGCAATGGTTTAACCTTATTTGGGTGGTCCCTTCTGTGCGATACATAGCTAGGAGGTAGAAGGCTACTCTCGTCCACAGTAACAGTACGTCCTGTAGTACCGCGAGTCCTTTGTAGGGACTGACCTAACGGTGGCGGATAAACGAGTGCGAGAACTCTCTGCTGGTACCTACGGCATCAAGACAAAAAGTATGGTGCGGCAGCCAGAAAAAGAATGTAAACCAATATGCCCCTGCCTGTGCCACAAAGTATAACAGGCTTACGGCATCAAGACAGTAAGAATCGAGGCCCGCGTTAACGATTGCGCAGACAAGAGAATGAGAGGGGCTCGTTATCCTAAGATGACAGAAGCAAACAGGCGCCGAAACAAAGGAGCATAAGGGATGTATTTTTCTTTAACAATTAGCGGTGTACATCAACAGGGCCATAATATTCTAATTATATCTTAAAGATACCTCATCACAAATTAGAAAAAAACAAGCACCAGCCACTGGTGGGATCTCAACACTCTACCTCCGAATTTTGCGTCTGATATTCTAAAAACTGAGCTCCGGTGATGGCTGTTCGACCTTCTGCTTTCGGGAGCGTTTATGTGCAGTGTAACCGAACCTTGCGAGTGTTCACCAGAGCCATCCTCGCCCAAAGCGGTAGACGTAGTACGTCCACTATTACTCTGAATCCCACGGCGAAACTTGATCAAACTTTGAGGGCGGAAGCTGTGCGAGCACTCTCTTGTACAACCTACGGCATCAAGGCTGCCAGAATCTCGGTCCGCGTTAGCGATTGCGCGTACAAGAGATCAGAAAATAGGGGCTCGTTATGGCATACAAGACGAAAGCCAGAAACATAGGGGATGCATTTTATTTCTTCACATGGTTTTGGGGTGTTTAATGTCTCAAAGCGACTCAGGCTATGAAGGACACAGCGTAGTGAAGGGCTCCGGAAATTTCGATCACCTACGATTCTTTAGCCTGCACTGACATCGCACAAAACACAGGCCGTAGCATTTCTACTCCACCGAAAATCGACCGCTGCTGCCGGGATTGAACCTCCGTCTTCCGGGCCAGCAGCCGAGCCCATTAACCATTGAGCTAGCACGGTAGGCCCTATAATTTTAATAATTAGTCATGCTCACTAATGGGACTTTATTTTTGTAATTATGTTTCAAAATATAATTGATTAAAAAGCAGAACAAACAACAGCCACATGCCGCCGGTGGGATCCGATCCGACGACCCCCGAATCTCGAAACTGGTGCTAAGGTAACTCCTGTGTATAAGGGTGGCAGAGAAACCGATGTTACCAACTATAGTCCTATTTCGGTTCTACGACTGTTTTCAAAAATATTCGAATATGCAATATACGTCAGGCTCTCGAGCTTCTTTTAAAAGCATCATATAATTAGTTGTGCTCAGTATGGGTTTCAGAAGAATAAGTCTTCAGAACAGGCACTCACCAATATCAAGGATAAAATAATTGAAAATATTGAAGACATGTTCCTGACACTTGGTCTGTTTCTAGATTTAAGAAAAGCTTTTGACACTGTACAGCACGATATACTGCTCAATAAATTGCAAGCATATGGAGTAAGAGGAGTTACTTTGGGATTAATTAGCACATATCTTTTGAGCCGATCTCAATGCGTATCTGTAAACCACATTTTATCTAGCAGAATGACAGTTCTGCATGGCGTTCCCCAGGGATCCATTTTAGGACCACTGCTATTCCTAGTATACATTAATGATATAACAAGAATACCCGGTGCTCCCGAATTAATAATGTACGCCGAGGATACAAACGTTTTTTCAAGGCCAAGACAAATGAATCCCTGGAGAAAGCAGTCAACACTTACCTATCTATCCTCTCTGCATGGCTGCGAATTAATCGGCTAGGACTAAATAACAGTTAAACTTAATACGTCATTTTTAAGCCAATCAACAAAAAGCACTCATACGCAATGATTATAAAGTTTGAAAACACCCTGCTCACCCAAGTAAGTGAACAAAAATTTCTGGGAATCTGGTTCTCTGAGGATCTTTCATGGACATGCCATACCCTTAAGCTCACCAATGATCTCTCCCGAGTGGTGGGTAGCATATGTAGAATTCAGAATCTGAATCTGTTGCCGACGTGGCTAAAGATAAAATTGTATCACTCTTTATTTTACTCCAAGTTATGTTATGGCATCTTCACATGGTGTACAACGACATCTTCTTATTACAACAGGTTATTGGTCCTACAAAAAAGAATGTTAAGATTGTGCAAAAATTTCCACGGAAATATCAGAAACTTACCCACACAACCGCTTTTCTTAAAATATGCTATGCTCCGGGCCAACCAGGTATACTATTTCAAATTAGTACTATGGATTCATAAACACAAACCTTACCCTACGTCCTCAGCTGATTCATCTAGCTATTCAATCCTAAATCCTACACTTAGAGTCTCAGCTGTAAGAACAAACTACGGGCGACAAACGTTTAATTTTCAAACAATTAAGACGTTGAACAGAACAGATATCAATGTTGATTTCAACAAAGAATTTGCTCTTTTCAAAAAGAATGCAAGAATGTTTACGTTCTGGCAGTATTTTCTTTTCTTTGTGAAGACATTGTGTGATTTCGTGTGCGTGTAGTTTCCTATCAAGAAGCAAATGTTCATTTTGTACAACATACTCTAATGACTGAAATTAATTTAAGTGTTTTTCATGTGATTTCGTTTGCTTACTATCCTTTTCCGATGAGCAAATATTTGTTTGGCTCACAAGTGCCATGCCACTTGCCGAATTATAGTAATTAAATTCTTGTGCTGAATTTTTTTTGAGGAGCCGAGGCCCCCTCAGGCGTTGTTGCGCCTTTAGATTCGGCCCCCCGTTAGACTTGTTCTAAAAAACAAATAAAGGAAAAAATTTGCTGACATGCTGTTCTGCCTTAAAAACGGAATTGGGAACAGAAACAAGAAACGAGAGAGGAACGCATCCATGTAAAGTAAATGACTAAAATGCAGCAGAAGAAAATGTATTCGTGCTGACCCCTGCTTTGGTGTTCCGAGGACGAATTTTTGACAACACTCACTTATATTCATGGATGCATTCGTTCAATGCTATCCGCCCGGATAGCGAGTAATGGCCCGTAGGAGTTGAAACGCAACCCGTATTTTAGGCCGGTGTATGGTTGTGTCGTGCAAGAGTGTATTCGGGGCAAGTGGCGCGTGGATAATTGGAGAGAATGGTTAACAACCCTAAAGCGGAGAATTTTGTGCATAATTCCGGTAAACACCGTGATTCGTTTAGAGTCAGCGTTTAAGTTCTCACAGTTGACGAGAGGTACGTACAATTTACTCTGCGATGCACCTGTCGACTTTAGTGTAGCGCATAAAAGCCGTAGTCATGAAGAATTTTTTCTTTCTCGGTGTGTTTGGGCAAAATGAATACTCAGGCTGCCACCCCGTCTCGTCCGCTTACGTCTCATTTTACGGCATTGGCATTAACGTCTCCCGACGTTAAGTTAGTTGGGTCGACAGCTGGAATGTCCTGTCCAAAGGACATGTTCTGAGTTTGCCTTTCGTAAATGGCTACGCCACCAGCTCTAATGTCGTGGCGTTTGAAAAAGATGGCTTCGGTTTAGCTATGGTTAAAACTGGAGTGACGCGATAGTTAAATCTGGCCGAGTGATACTAGCTCAGCCGAATTTCAAACTATTCGCTGCTCCGTTTCGCTGCGCGTTCCTTCTTCATTTTCGTCCCACTTGGCACGGCGCGTAAGCACAGCTGTCGCGCGCCGCGCCGCCGACAGCAGCTGCTGCTCCGCACGACATGACTTACCCATGTGACCAACCACGAGACCAATGGTGCGGCCATGGAGCTCAAGTGGTGCCACGCTGAAGCGTCGAAGAGGTGGCGTAGTGTAGCTATCGCTACAAAACCAACGCAGACGAATACGCCAAAAACAACAGTTGTGCATTCGGGTCTCGCTGAGAGCCAGCACTTCAACCTGGGTAAAGAAGTACTCTGTAAGCCGATCCTTCTGGTGACATTGGAGCGACTGCACGTTCAGCGACGCACTGATGTGATGAGCAGCTACGCCATCGTGCAGAATAGAGCAGACCCTCGCGTACACCGTCTCTAACTGATGCTCTTCGAGTCGCTTCATTTCGTTCCTGAACTCCGGGTGTGGATTAGATGCAGGGTAATTGCACGCCAAATGTTCCAGACGTTGCGCTCGACCATCTGAAATATCTTCAAAAAGATTTATGGATGCTTATCCTAATGTGTGTTGTCAAAGCCTCAAATATTTTTGCCGAAAAAAAAAATATTCGTCAGGAGATGCCAGTTTGAATATTTAGAAAATGCGAGAAACCAGGCACTGCTCAAAGAGTAATTAAAAAATCTAATTTTTATAAAGCATTTCGCAATTTTTTCATTGAGATTTCCACATATTCTGCCTTTCGTAATATTTCAGAGTATGCAGCTCTATTGGCATAATTATTTTGAAAAAATCGAAAATGCATGGAAATCACTTTTATCGTTTTTTTAATATCACCTTGCTCTCGGAAATTTGGAAATAGCCATTTTGTTTCCCCGCATGTCGAGTACCTATAACAAATGTTACAGGTGATGAAACTGCGTACATCGAAGTTAAGAAAATACTAATGTAAACTTGCCTTTTCAGCCAGAAAAACTCTTTCATTTCACGCTGAGGTGTTAGAAGTAAAAATAGAAACAATAGCAGGTTACGTAGAAGTGTTTATTGCCTTTCGTTTCTGAAATTCTTATGGAGGTAATTTTTGCTTAAATCGAGAAAAGAATTTTTGAAGTTGGGCTCTCACGCCGCAACTTGCGTCGTATATTAACGACTCTTCAACGCAGAGCACGACACTGCCGACACTGTGGCCCGACTAAATGTAGAGGTTTTGTTCCTAAGTGAGGTTTGCACTGCAGGCAAGCTTGGGAACGTTGAGTAGTAGAACAGGAATTCGTGGGAAAAGCTCTTCTTCCCATGATGTAGGTCTAGCGTTATTCAATTCATTTGTCTGTAATTTAGGTTAATAAAGGCAGCACCTGCATCAATCTATAACTTGGTGCGAAGGAGCGGGCACCACTAATCAATACTGGGGCAAACCTGCCGCGCTTTATTTTGGCCTTAAGTATACAATTGGTAATATTAGAAACAACAAGAGATAAATGATGGGCAATTAAATTTCTATTGTGGCGAAACCTTCATTTTACGGGTGTTCGCGAGCCAAGGCTTATCTTCCCACGAGAAATACACTACGAGCAGCGGATGACACCGTTTACTGCCCTGGAGTAGCCTGCCAGGCCGACAACCAGGCAGACCTCTCCTGTTCCATTAGTGTCCCTCCTCCTCTTTTTCCGTTTATTGCAGGTAACGGAGAAACACAGAACTTATAAACAAGAATACCAATGCACTTCCACCGCTGTCTAAGCAAAAGGGCACCGCTTACACCAGTGGAACAATCAAGTAGTGTCTGAGCTTAGCAACGGAGCGATGCTTCTAAACGTTACGCTCGGATTAAACAAGACGCTCCAACAAACTACGGGCCGAAAGTAGAGTCTCCACGCTACACAAATGACACGGCCGTTGGTGTCGCAGCCACTAACACGAGGTACCGCTGTCACGCTGTCGCTAGCCTGGGGTAAAGGAGCCGGGAAGGGCGCCGCTCCCGCAGAACGCAAGCCGTGAACGTCTCGGCGGCGGCTAGTTCGCGCGGGCGACACTATACGAAGTGCGCGGGCAGCCCTCCCACGCAGTTCTCCCTGGGTGCGCTGCTCGCTCGGTTTTTATCTAGATACTGGCCTCATCCCACGCATGCTCACAGCGCTGGCGGTAAAGCACTGGCTGGACATGCGCGGTGGTGTTGGATTCCAAAGCACCTGTTTGCACCCGAAAGACCCTGGAGGAGGTGTTCTCGGCACGCCCAGCCTTGCGCAGAGCCATGGTCCGCCGTAGGCCCCACAACTGGTATGGTGATCGTTATCAATACCAGTGCTTGTTATTGCTAGGTTCACAGAAGATCCTGAAGATCAGTTGGCGCAAGTAGCGACAGCAGCGAATATTTCCGTATCTAGCATATTTGGAGTATGAGATAGCAATAGATTTTGGATTAGAATTAATGCTCTTGAAAACGAAATAGTGATCAGTAATGTCATTGTTCAAAATATTTGTATCCGGTGAAGTCGTTAGGTTACAGACCACTTGGTCATTTAACGAGCTTTTGCTGTCTATAATGTAAACGGTAAGTAGTGTAATTAAGCAATAAAATTCGAGGGGACAGGTAAGCTCCGCAGGAAGCGTATGACGCGAGAGGGCAATGGGTTAAGTTCAATATATGCAGATCATACTTCAATTTACATTCATAGGATCCTGGGACTCCTTATATTCCTCCTGCCGCAGTGGTGCAGCGGTTAAGCGATGTGCCACTGTCCTGCGATAGCAGGTGCTCCCAGTGGCGGGCTTTGATTGAGCCAGGTTGCTCTTCCCGAGCGATAAATCATTAATTTAACCGCCACCCTCCACGGTGGGAAGTTTGCTCCCTGTCCGGTGGGCAGGTTGCAAGGACGCTAAAATATTACGTGACCTAAGTTGCCCACCTTCTTCCTAGGTTGCACTCTGGGCTCCACCTGCCAGAGCCATGCCCATGATTTTTCGTTCGCAACGCCGATACCGAATCGTGTTCGTAACGGGGCGTTTAACTCCATCGCTTTAAAAACCGAAGCTTTGCAAGCAAATGGATTAATTAACGCTAGTATACAAGTTTTCGCCAAAGAAGCTATGTTGACATCGCATGTGATTACAGAACTTTGTTTTTGGCTGTTAAGGTGTTTATGATGGCTTGAAGAGCATGACAAATATATGGCAAGGATTAAAAAAGGAAGCGATAGATGCAAACAACGACGAAGTTCTTCAGGTCAACCTTTAGAAAATTGTAACTGAATTCCACCCAGACTGGTTCATAGTTAAGGTTATTTCTAGACAGTGTGTGCGTTTGCATGATATGTTCGATCTTATATAGATCGCTGATCCATCATGGTTTGACGGCTGTCGTTGCAAATATTTTGATACATAATAAGAAAAAGATAACATATTAGTCACCGAGGCATAGCTAAGTAGTCATTGAAATGCGGTTATTCAATACAGAAAGCAGATTGTGATAGTCATCAAAATGCTTGCGAATACCGCGAGCGTTAGAGAGGATTATAGAGAGGAAATTCTTTAAAGAAAACAGTTTCGCTCGATTGTCGTGCCATAGGAAGATACTCTTGCTTAAACGGGAATGCAAATGTTTCAATGGTGTGGCGATGACTACAGATTTTTCCACTCAACTTAATCCTAGTGCCAGTGGATATAATCAGAGCACTGACCGATATCATCTGAATGAGGTTAAACTTAATATGAGTGCTTATCACTTAATCTAAGCGCCAGCGTATATAATCCAAACGCCAACTCGAACAATGCAAGCGCCATCCAATTTAATCCGAGTGCCAAAGCAATTAATACAAATGCCAGCGGTTTTAATACAGGTGCCAACCAACTTATTCTGCATGGAGAAAATGAATGCGGTAGAAGACTCCAAGGCACAAAACACGAATGCCAGAAATAAAGCGAAATTGAAACAATTTCTGAGACCATGCGACGCCTGAGAGTCAAATCCTCATGTACTATATTTCGTTTTCTTCGCATAACTAGCAACATTAAAGAGTCGCGAGCAGCTGTAAAATCTTAGTATTTAACAAAAATTTTGCGGCTTTCAACTTCTGCGCTTTAACAGGAAATAAATGTGGCTGCAGTGTTATAATTAGCTGGTTTGCACTGCTGATTACGCGTTGTCAGATGCACTGAATCTGCATGCAGATGCCAGTTACAGCGTTCATACCGTTTTCATAGAATCCCAACCAGTGAAAAATGTTTTGGGAGGTTCTGATAAAGATTCAACACCACTATAATAGAAACAAGAGGGAGTAGTGTAATGCAGAGTTCTTCCAAGTGGTACGAGTGATATAACAGGAGTAACGTATCTTCACGAACAGCTTTTTCAGTTTTACAAGGGGAAGAGAGCGATGCTACACCGGAGCTTACACCTTAGGTCAGGAATAGCTACCAGCGGCTATCTTGCAGCGGTGGAGGTTACTAACAATCTAGGTTTATACAAGCACCGAAGAGGCCGTCTTTGAAATGCAATTTTATTTCCTGGAGGTCATTAGATGGCAAAAAAATGTGATCTTACCCTATCGGAAATACTACCGAGAGTCATAGCGGAAACGTAGTGGATGGTTAGTGGCTATAGAGGAAGCAGAGTGGATTCTTGGTGGCTATATAGGAAGCAGAGGGGATTCTTGGTGACTATAGATGAATCAGAGTGGATTCTTCGTGGCTATAGTGGCAAAATAGTGGTACGGTCATGGATGCTGGCGCTATATTGACCACTATGATGCTAGTATCAGCGGCCATGGCGGTTTCCAGCAGAAGCTAGGGGTCAACATAATGGATTTCGTCCGTGATGCTGGCTTCGTGGCAACGTGGTGGCAGCAGCTGCTGGAGAATCTTCATTCATGGCGGATGTTGGCATAATACTGGGAGTGTAGACGCCTAGCTGTCAGCGATGGTGTCATGTGTTCGTCGATCATGCGAGGCAACCTGCGTGGTTTGCAGAGGGCTGACGCACCCGGAAGTCGAAGCGCGAAACGCAGTGCACTCGGTGACTTCGGAAAGCTTACCCCCGAATGCAGAAATCTAAGTGTCTCGCTTGGACTTCACTACAAGAAGTCGGCTTGGAGCACCGCGGCGACCTCAAAGCGATCAAGACTGCTTTCGCGTTTCATAGAGGCAACAAACACGGCAGGCACATACTGGTCGAGAGGACCGCTGGCAGGCCCGTCTTGGCACAGAGCGAAGAGGTGAGGACTATACGAACTTATATGCGCTCTCTGGGTGCACGCTATCGTGCACCCAGAGCACGCTATTATACGAAAGCGGCCGGCCGACCAGAAGCCGAGAGCCTCGGGGGCTGTCTCCAGGCAGTTAGAGCACGTTTCAAGCGCTCTTTGCGGCCAAAGTGCGGGCGGACTCGTAAATAACACTACCGCAGCGACGGCTAAGTCCATGAGTTCGGCTCGTGCACGGCAGCGAACGGCGCGAGGCCGGGTGTGCCGGGATGCCGTGGGTGCATGGCTAGCGTGGATTTGATGGCGAAAACGAAACAGGAACCTTCAATTTTAATTCAATAAATTAAATTAGGCTTGTTTTATAGCGACATCAAAATTTTTAATTTTAAGAAAGCAGCAGCAACACAGCGTCGGTTTTCGAGCAAGCTGTGAACAAATATTCTGCTCAAAGGTAGAATAAAACGCTCCGCTAAGCTTACCAATTCGCTTGCAATGCCACCAAAAAAAAACAGGAGCCGCGCGAAAGCCTCACCGCATGCATAACCGCACGTTCACCCAACGCGAAGCACCTTAAAAGGTCACAAACACGGCTTTTGCGCAGCAGTCAATGCCCCTTTGAGCTGTATGTCTGCTTTTAAGGCTGTCTACACCGTGCTTTTTATGCGAAGCATAATAGGGACACTACTTAGCTCAACCATAGCCCAGCCTGGCGCGGCCGCGACCACCAAGGCTAACTCCCGCTCCTCCCGCTAGGGGCGCTGCAGCCGAGCACGTGGTCGTACGTCACGACAGCTGAGGAGAGACGGGGCTCAACTCGCGCGGTCGCCGCGCGACCGCGACCACCAAGGCTAACTCCTGCTCCTCCCGCTAGGGGCGCTGCAGCCGAGCACGTGGTCGGACGTCACGCCAGCTGAGGAGAGACGGGGCTCAACTCGCGCGGTCGCCGCGCGGCCGCGACCACCAAGGCTAACTCCCGCTCCTCCCGCTAGGGGCGCTGCAGCCGAGCACGTGGTCTGACGTCACGCCAGCTGTGGAGAAACGAGGCTCAACTCGCGCGGTCGCCGCGTGGCCGCGACCACCAAGGCTAACTCCCGCTCCTCCAGGAGATTGCTAAACAACGAAGAGACTAGCCTGACTTACGGGCAGGCGATACCGAATCCCTTTCACAAATCTATTATGCTTCGCATCCTAGGCTTAACCTTAGCTAAGCCAGGCCATTTTTTATTGCTCAATCAACTGTTGAATAATCGTTCGAAGATAACTTCAATGGGTGAAGACAATTAAAAGTATGTATGCAAAGCTTCTCTAGTGCGGTACCGTGTAATGTACTATATCGGCAGGAAAACATGCATATGTATGGACCATGAAAACAACTGCAAATTTTTTGCTCTGGTATACAGCCTAACACTAAGAAAATGAACGCGAAAAGCGTGGTCTGGCATGCTTATACCCTTTATGGCAAAAAAATATTGCATTTCCAGGTTTTGAGAAGTAAAATTTTTTTAGAATAATTCATTCGATATGCGGTTCATTTTCTTTTCTTTATTACACCTCAGAGAACAGCTGTCAGAACTAGGCGCCCTGAAGTGACGAAAACTTGTTAGAAAAGTGAGCTGCTATACACTGTTATTTATTGCACTACAGTGTGTACATCTGCTATTATAAACAATCGACAAATTTCGAATTTATCTGGAGCATACATGTATGAAGACAGGGACAGATTTGCTTCAAAAATATATTCTGTAATACACTATATATAAAGCAAATGGAACAGTAAACATATAATCATGCAGGACAGTTTGCACACAGTCTGTCCACTTGAAATGCAAAAATAAAAATATACTTTATGTTCACAGTATTTACAGCTTTCACTGGTTACTATACAGATCTCAAGAGAAAGGAAAAAAATGACATGAAGTGAGGACACAGCGGGACAGAATTTCAGCTGAATCCACATTTAGGTATTGCTTTTGTGTTGTTTACTTTCTACAAATGAGCACCAAGCAGCATAAGTGATTCCTGCTCCACTAGGATATAAATAACTATTATTGTGCATTCACTGGCCCAAACACATGCCAGTACATCTCCACAGATGTTTTCAACCTGTATCAAAATCATCATTTATTGTCCCTTAAGGGCCTTTAGGTGGGGCACTACATAATGCGGAGCAAAAAAAAGCAAGAGGACATTATGGTTACATAGCAAAAGAAGGCGAGCAAATTATTATAGGGCAATGCAAAAGGGTGAAGCAAACATACGTATGTACACTGTGGCCGCGCAGCAATACAAGCAACATCGAAAAGGGTGCTCATAATACGAATAGGGGTGCAAGAAGTAACTCATAAAAAGATGTTAATAAGAAGTGCATTTGTGATACATAAGGAGTAGTAGGCAATGCGTGTTAATTACACCTAATGACAAGTATAATTGAACAGTAGATACCAGAATTTATTCAGATCGGACTCAGTTGCCATGGGCTCTGGCAGGTAACTGCTACTTCCAAAGTTCTATGGTTGATGGCAAGAAAGATTTATGGTAGGCATTAGTGGAACCATGTAAACGCTTCAAACTTAAATTGTTGAAAAGACAACGCGATGTTCTGTAGGAATGTTTTGTGCAAGTGAGGGAAATTGTAGCCCACACCTCCACCACGTATGTGTAGGGCAGGACTTCACGAACCAGGTTTATTCCAACCCGCAAACAGTCCAAGTGATGACGATGAGTATACACAGGTGAGGAAGATGAAGTGGCATACAGATAGGTGAGATGGATGAAACCGCAGTCAGTGCTCACACTATAGCTTATGGAAAAGACAAAGTTCGGCAATTGTGTGATGAAAAGACAGTGGAGGTAAGCCGAGCGACAATTTTGTGCCTGAAACACTGATGCTGTGGTCATAACATCACACTATAATCCGGGCTGCACAGCTTTGCACTGATTCTAATGTGTAAATAAGATAAGTTTGGTGCAGGTTCCAGATGGGTGAGGCACATGTTCCAATTTTGAGCAAATGAACGTTTTGTAGGTGAGTTTGCGGATAGGAGGGAACAGCTAGCAATCCGCTATCAGTTGAGTGATTTTTAACTTTCAGTGACTACGTTAGGATATGCTCAGACCATGAAAGTCTGCTAGCCTTGTTATTCGTAGGTACCGGTATGACTCTATTTGTGTTAATGCTATTAGCTTAAGGAATTACGATAATTTAGATTATTACATTGGCGGGCTTTATGAGGTTGATGCTCTAAGCATGTGATCAGACGCTTGAACCCAGTTGCTGCTAGCCTCAATCCCTTTCTATCCTATTTGGCAAGTCGCAAATGAATGTCTTTTCTTGCTGCAAAAATTCAATGAAAAGGCAGCTGTCAGCCACTTCCTCCGGCAGTACCACCTTAAGTGCTCCGCCAGATGAGACGAAGCACTCTTTTATGTGCGGTGGTGCAGCATCCCTGTCTGCAATGATTATTGGTCTGCACTTCAAGACGGAAATTTTGGCCTCTATTAATAATATTTTTTCGATGCGCTCGTACGAGCCACTGCATGTTTTGATGAATGTTGAGTCAGAACGGGATGGCCGCTTGTATGCAGTGCTATGAAAGACCTGCTTTGCTTGTACAAAGCGCTCGTGCTGAAGTGCTGTGAATGTACTCGTGCCTAAGCGATTATTCACAGCATCCTGCTCTTCAGCGCTTAGAGCAACGTCTTTTCCCTTGCCTAAAAGGCACAACTTGCCAACATGCGTAGCCTCCTGTAAACGGGGATACCCAAAGGTCTCCATGCAAAACTCTTTCACGTGGAGACACAGAAAGCTGCTGCTCATCACCTTGTGCAGTTGTTGATGCATAATAATGCGTTCAACAATTTGCTGAGGGATGTCATTTGCTGCTGACACCTGCCGAACTATGTGTCCATTTCCACCTTCAAAAACAAAAGCAGAATGTGCCCACAGTGGCCCAAGTGACCGAGCACAATTAGCCAAATGAAGAAGTACATGAACATTAAATGTCAAGCTGGCAACCCCATATAATTTCTTGCACTGAATGACGAAGCTCTCCAGAAGCAGCTCTGAAAATAAAAAGGAACAAATATTAGGTGAAGTTGAGAGCCATTAAAAATTTCCTCGACAAACACAGTCAATTTATTCTCAATCCACCTCATTGCAAGATTTTTTTTCTTCATGTTTTCTATGCGAAGGTTCATTGAAAACAAGCAGTTCCATGTTCAGGAACATGAAATCTCTCTATTCCAGAAAGAGCACACTATATGATTGCATGACACTAGCTGGTAAGCAAAAGCTGCACACGGCTACGCCAACATAATTCGTCTTTAAAGGTGGCTCCTACCTCTAATTTGGCCCTGCATTACAGAGACAGTGAACTTAGCCATTCTAACCCGTTGGACAAAAATGCATGTGTACCTGTGTTCAATAGTACAAACATTCTGTATAGGCATTCCAATCAGCTAACAAGGGAATTATCAGAGGCATATCATATTCACAAAAACTCCTACATATGCGTGAGCACACCATCTGTTGTAATCCATGATTGTGAAATTCGGTATCTTAATTCAACACAGTGATTCGTTTTGTCATTTTGGGGGTAGGCGCATGCGCTGCTGGCTGCCTTGCGTGAGCTATTTAACCTTGTGTTTTTTTCCAATAAACTTCAGTTGATAGTAGCGCTCGTCCTTCGTGTCTTTGTCTTTGTGTCCCCTGTCGCAGCGCTTTCTAAAGTTTTCAAAGATGTAGCAACTAGCTCAATTGTCTGTGTTACTGCAAAAGAATCATTACCCAATTTACTACATCACAACTTTTACAAGGTAAGCAATGGATAATGTTTCAGGAGTGTTGTAGTTAACTACAAGAACAAATAGCACAAAAACAGAACTATATATCTAACATAACGAATACTATGACATCGGAGAATATGAAAGACACTCCAAAAAAGAGGAAAGGGGGTTACAAGATGGCAGGAGTTAATTTTGAAGTTTATGCACGAACCAGTTTGTGCCTTCTGTGAATATTTTAGAACCACAGTTCACAAAATTAACTATTCTGAATATACTATGCAAGAAACACATTTATGATTGTGAATAATATTTCAAAATGGTTTGCAGACAGTTGTACAAGAGTGTAAAAAGGTCAAAATCTTACATAGTCAAAAAAAATTATATGATTACCTCAGGTACTTTACAGCTATGCTATATTCACAAATGAGACCTGTAATAAGTTACCTGCTTTGGCAATTTCAGACAGAGCGAGCTCCTCTCGCAAAAGGATGTGGAGAGCCTCTGACAGTTTGCAGAGGTGCCTCCACTAGTCCGGGTGCAGAATACCTTCTAGTCACGGCAGAGCATAAAACAGAGTCCACTGCCTCCACTCAGATGCTTTCCAATGTCCTCGTTCTCTAATTGGCCTAGGCAGCCTTGTCACACAGTGTGGAGGTTTGATGGCCAACAGCCGTGAATCAATGTCTTCAAGTGTAGAAGGACGACCTGCAAAATAAATGTGCATACTTTTGTTGTGAGCAGAGAGAATAAGGCAAGGTGATAATACCCTGTAGAATACAAAAATCCCAACAGATGAAAGGAAAAAAATTAAAGGCAGAAGCACTGCTCTACACACTATATAAATACCTGTACATGCATATGGTTGCAACTTGCTTCTACCAAATAAAATAAGATTAAATGCTGAGTACACTGTAAAGAAGATTCAGCATTTTATTTTATGCAACACGTTTTCCTACCCAGCAGTTACCAGCAGCCTACTAGCCCCTAAGTTTGCCGGTTGATAATGAAATATGGTACCACCATCTTATGTCATCATGGTTTCTCAAAATATGTCGAATAGGAAGCCAGCTTAGTAGTAAGTACTAAACGGCTGCATCATACTATTTCACCACATTTTGTACACTATGTAGTGGCACCATCAACAATGCCTTCTACTAATCATACTCAGTAAAGCCAAGGCCACAGATTATAGCATGTACATGGTCTACAATCTCTTAGCTGCCATTTCCCTGCAATAAGACGCACATTTGAAAAAGTGACGATAATCAGTAATAAATGCAGTGCCACAAAAAAGCAGTAATATTTCAGCAACTTTCACTAGTAAGTTTTAATTTTAGTTTATAGGGGTTTAACGTCCCAAAGTAACTCAGGATATGAGAGACGCCGTAGTGAAGGGCTCCAGAAATACCACCTGGGGTTCTTTAATGTGCACTGTCACTAGTAAGTGAATCACGAATGAACCGCTTTGTGTGCATTGCCTTAATAACATAGAAGTGTTGACCTGAGTTCGACGTTGACAAAATTGTCTCGCTCACTTGTCTTACAACGACTAGCAGGACGGAGTGCATATATTCCACACTGAACCCATTGACAAGGTGTGGACCTGAAATGAAAGAGAACGTGTAATATCAGTAAAAATACAGCACAATTCCATGAGATAAAGTACAAGAAGGAGTAAAATACTGATGTAGGTACTGAAGGTGGATAAAATGAGACAAAATAATACCAAAAATTAGTTGCAAAAAAATTAACATATTGCAGGGGCTGTAGAAACTAAATACTGGAAGCAACCAATTTTGCATTAGGTGTTGCACAGTTTAATAAACAAGGCAGCAGCCTAGTGCTATCGTTTTATAGCTGACGAAAACCATGGCCTGGTGGAGACATTTGGAATGTGTAGAAAACCCCGGGGATAAAAAGCAAGTGAAGCTCCTCCTTCTTGAGGTAGAAACGCTGGAGCATTGGGAAAGCATGCAGGCCAAATCTCTTGTGCTTATGTAAATGCTGCACTGATCTAGGCTTGTGTATATGACAGGCTTGGCTGCCTTGGTGCGCCACAAATCCGGCATAATGACGTAGAAAAATGGCACATATCATGGCAAGCACTGCCACCCAAGGGAGTTTTCATGAGTAACTAAGGAAAGAATTCGCAGGTTACACATTACCTCTCACCACCTAAACGTATGTGGTTTGCATCACTGTTCTTAATGCTCAAAACAAGAAATGAACTTGATCATGCAGGAATTTAAATGTATAGTGAGGGCGATTAACCTTATTTTCCTTTTTACTAAGTGACCGTTCATACCTCGGACATGTTTTGCTACATATGTAGTAGTTGTGACATCGGTCAGTCCATGCCAGCTAGAGAAGAAAGGAAGAAAGGAGAAAAATGCCCTTACCTCCGAAATTCATGAGTGCAGATGGCCCTTTGAAGCCATTGATTATGTCATCATAACCTTCTGCAAGCTTCATGTCACGTATAACCATGTACGTGGCTCTGGCTTCTGGGTGTTCTTTTATGATGTACCGCATTCTCCCTTCAGGCAAAAAAGATAATACAGCACTTAAGCACATGAACAGTAGTTTCCATAAGCTGGCACCCTTCAAAAAAAAAATAAGGCTCTTGTGATTTCGGTTCTGCTGATAGCTCTGATAACTGTTCAGCAATCACCCAAACCACTGTCGAGCTGTTAAGAACCATCAGGGAATGCTCACCTTCAACATGCTCCCCTCGGACGAAGCACCAGGGGCATCCAAAGTACCCGTTGAAGGGAACCATATTCAGTACCGCTGCCCTTGCTGGCGCATCGACTGAGCAACACAACACAGCTGGTTTAGAGTAGTGTGTAGTTGTCAGATATGTCCACTTAACTACTTTGGTAGTGTTGACTTCAATTACAAACTTCTTGAAGAAAAGTTGCATGTTCGGATGTTTCTTGCCGAACCAGAGCCCAGCAAGTACAGTATCCTTAAACCGCAAGTGCGGTGGCAGTTCATTCACAATGAACTATAAGGGCCACACTGAGGTCTTTGACGATTTCCAAACTGGACTCCCGTCAGTGTTGATAGTGAGAGTGAGGTCATCTTTCGGAAGTCCTTCCCGCATTCTGCTGTAGCACTGAGCACTTGTAACGTCAGAAATGACAGACTGTGGCTCTTGCAGCTTCTCCAGGTTTTCATGAAGCTGGGCCTTCGTGCTTTCAATTGAAAAGCTGAGTTGCTTATGCAAATTCAGAATGATGAAAAATGAGCCGCGGTCCTTGAGCTTCTGCAGGGCACTGGTGTACCGGCAGTGTACTGGTGTACTGTGATGACTTCTCAATCACATTTAGAAGAGCACCGCATATCTCGCAAAAATAGTGGTACTGCACAATGTGTTGTCTTTCCTTGCACCACAGTTTGCGAAAAGCATGTGTGCTTTGGGGCAAGACATTTTGTCCAAATAGGAAATTTATTAGCTTTATTAAGTCCCCTAAAGCAGCCCATGTTAGGCCATGTGATACTGCATATGCCATAACAGCTGCTATAGCGCCCATCTTGGTCACCTCTGCATTTGGCAACTTTTCGTTACTGAATTGTGCAAAGGATGACGACAACCAATCATCTTCATCTTTAGAACTCTCAGATTCTTCAGTGAGAGTGCCACTGCTGAGGCCAATGTCACCACCCACATCATAACTGGCTCTGCTGCAGGTGTCACTTTCTGGTTGCAGCTCATCATTTTCAAAGTCGTAGTCACTGTTCATGCCAACGTCACCACTCATATTAGAACTGGCGTCGGTGCAAGAATCACTTTCTGGTTGCAACTCGTCATTTTGAAAATCGTAGCTTGGAGGCTCTGCGCCGGCCGCTGCACCACTGGCTCCATTTTGCGCGGCACCTTCAATGGGCAGAACGTCTGGGTAGTCAGTGGAGTGCACATCATCCCTCGGCTCCGTACTGCCCGCTGCGTCGTCCGTGTTGTCCCACGCGGTGCTTTCAGTGGAAGGTGCGCTTGGTTGACCGTTGGAGACACTTCCATTACTTGTAGGTTTGACCGTGAGCACGGTGGCACTCAACGGACCGACAACGGCTGCCCCAAAATGGCTTTCTTGACGCCTGTAGACAGTTGTGCTCGGCACGCCAAAGTAAGCGCCGGGCTCCAGATACCGGTTACGCCGTTTCTTCGGAGCAGATCCCGACATCGTCAACGTCAGTAAACCTCAGGTACGTATGACCAGCAGGGTACGATCTCGGTGGATTTCGTAATCGCGGATGATGAGAGTTCGCACCGGCGGAAGGCTACTGGCAACCTAGCAGACGCTTTTATACAACACAGCTTCGGCCACGAAATAGTAGCCGCCAGCACGTTTTGTACACGACCGGCTTTTCCAGCTTGCCTGCACTCAATACTCAATCGCGATGGCGTAATGGGTGCTTTCTAATCTGAGCAGTACACCATTGAACGCATTTTTTCAATTGTTTCAAAGGATTAATCTTATCAGTTATACGCACTAAATTTTTAATTAGCATCATCATGCTTTTCAACCTCGCTTTTTATAATACTTATGTTATTTTTAATCAATCAAATAAAAACAATCACTTCATTAACTTGTCATCGCCCATCACATGGCAATCCATCATCAAATACTATAGCCGCCAGTTACCATGATACGTTTTTTTACGCAGTCCCCGAATATAGGTCGCAAGTTCGAATCCCTGACGCAAGCTATAGGCTCTAACTTGACTAGTAACTTTATGCTGCACGACACGCTGAATCGTATGACGCCATCCGGAACAGCAGACTGTTAGCATGATTCGAGTTTTTTTTAAGCAGCATCCGATTATTTGCGACACGCACTCGCGCCGACAGCTTTCCGACGAAGCGATCGTTCCTGTCGCGTAATATGAAAATTTGTCTGCGTGTATTTAAAGCACCCTTGTTGTCAAAAATTCCAAGAAGGGTTGAATAACTACAGTTCACGCTTCACGCACAGCGCCTTCTTCCACGCTCAAGGAAGGAACTGCAGCACATTTATGCGAAGTTAATTTCAGTATCATTCCAAGCTGTTTTCGCAAAAGAAATCAGCTGCAGTGTCCTTAACTAAATCATTCCGTCACGTTAGAGAGGAAAGAAGTTACTCCTCCAGACAGCACTCATTTTTATTACCTGAGTGCAGGTGAATAGCCACCCGATTCTTGGCCGATCCCCCAGTGTGGGTATGTGCCATCTTTTGATAGGATAACAACAACACTTCCAACAACAGCAGCACTTCCCAGGCGTGCTGCATGAATTTGTGGCGTCCGTCTAATTTGCTTTGGAAAGGCATTTCTATAGTGCTCTAGAATACTTTGTGTCCAGCAGACATTTTAAACGCAGGCGGCACCACCGACTTCGTGAAAACGACGCTAGGAGTTTCGAGAAAACATGTGAAAAGTTGCTTGCACTAACGCAGACGCCGTGCCACAAAGGGCTACAGAGTTGCGGCGCGAGCACTGCGTTATTTAATATGATCACCGCGGTAAAGTCCTCGTACTGCACTGGATTTGAAACCGGGAGAATGGCCATACAGTCACTCCAGCAAATAAATTAATTGCCGCACCGCGCTGCTATGCTCACGGATACCGACACAGAGCCCCTATTTGCTACATATATGGGAGCCAAAGTGGCCTGATAAGGGCGGTATAAAGGTGCCGACTAAACTACACTGTCTCGGACCTCGAGTGTTATTAACGTATATTTCCCCATTTCCCCCCACAGGCTTTGCGCCTTCCTCTCAAAATAAAGGACGTTCAATCAGTTATTATTAACGAATTATTAGAGTATAGCATGCCTCCTCTCTTCGCTCTAGCTCTGCGGTTCAACGTACCCCAAAGTTCTTTGAAGGCTCAGCCTCTGTGGGGTTATTTAGAGCACACAGGCATATGTACTCCTGTCCAAGGCAAGAATCAAGTTCAGGAAATGAGTCATTAATTGTACCAGCGCACGAGTAAAATACTCTCTTTACCTAGAATCAGTATGCATGTTGTGGTGGACATACTGGACTCGTTAAGGACTCGTGTGGACTCGTTTTCATGTCATGCAATGTATACATGGGACGCTCCCCTTGTACTTAGGCGAATTTCACTGGTGGATCTGAAGCGAGGCGTTCGAATCGCAAAGGAGCGCCCCAAACCGCCTCGGAGCACAGCGACCGTTGTCGACCGGCGCTCCGTATTGAACGGAGTTGCTCCAAACGACCAGAGGAATTCGCGCGGTCGGTCCAGGTCGACCAGTGGAACTCGAATTTGTCGTCGCGGAGCAAGAAAAGCTGCTCCAGCACGACCAGTGGAAATCGCCATTAGATGATTTGATATCTACAAGGAGTAGAATTTTCTGTGTGTCAACCTGACTATGTACTGCACTGATATTCGTGAAGAATGTACCGGAGCTTTATTGATAATGTTCACTCCGCGTATCAATACTAGCAAAGCGGAACCGAATTGAGGTATGGGTACAGTAGCCATTGCAGTATGGTTCCATATACCGAACGCAGCCATTCAGGGATGTAGCCGTAGCCATGCCGTAGCCGAAACGCACTGTCGCCGTCGTTCAGAGGCAACGACACTCGTGCTTTTTCTTTCATAATGCTTGCATTTGTGAGATACGAGGACAGAGTGAAAGCAATAGTGCCGGTGGCACTAATTAAGCGATTTTCGCCTACGAATGAAGGCGACTTCAACAGTGAGAAAAAACATGAAATATATTGCTGTAGTGAAGACGGAGCGGTACTAGGGTACTAACCAGCGTACGTTCTCGCGCTTGCAGGTAAGCCTGCCTTTATATGATTTGCTTAACCGTATTTGGAGAGAGCTTAGCCTGCGCCAGCACTTGTTTAGAGCGCGCGAGCTGTTTGCTCCGGTCCTGAGTAGCATTCGCCGTTGGTCGCAAATGTGCCTTGAACATGCCTGGCACCTGCCGGCCTGCGGTTGGCTGTGTGCGCTTTGCTTCTGTTGGCTGTTCAGACTCAATCATTGGTACTGAAATTCACTAGTAACATATGCGTTCGAACGCAGTCGAGTGGACAATTTATAAATTTTAATTTGTGGGGGTAAACGTACCGAAACGATACGTGGACCATGAGGGCTGCGGATTAATTCAGACCTTCCGGGGTTCTTTAACATGCGCGTACATCGCACAACTCTAGGCCGATTTGTATTTAGCCTCCATCGCAATCCGGCCACCACGACCGAACGCCAAACCCACCGAGCCACGGGGGGGTCCGAATAGACATGCAAACCGTACAGGTACAGTTTCGCCCTAGCAGATCAGCTACGCTAACGCATCGCTTCATTTGCTTCTAAGCCCACCGCTCGAGCGCTCTTCACAAGCGTAGTGCGGTCCTGTTCTGTACTCGTGTGCGGTCCCAGGCGCCAGGCCGCAAGGTATTGAATACGGCTGTAGCGATGCAGCATCACTACAGCCGTGTTAGCCTTGCGGTCGTGGTCAAATGGCTGCCATCGAATGTGTTTAGCTGTTTGTCCGCTGCTGAGAGCACGATGACCAGGCGAAGTGCAAGCAGTATGTTCCGCTCTTGTATTCCCAACACGTGGCTGTACCTACCATAAACGATACCTACAGCGTACAGAATGTGTTCTCTACCTCAAAAATTGATACCACCATACTGATGGTCAATGTACAGCTGCACAGATGGTGTAATATTGTGACGTTTTGAGTAAGGCACATTTGGTGTTGCCAAGGTGTGAAGCTTTGCATCTGTGCCGAGTTCTGTTGATGGCAGCTTGGGCAGGAGCACAAAAGCAACATAAAGTTTCTCATCTCATAGCTGTATTAAAGCTGGAAAGTTACCCCATTTTAACCCATGAATGCAACTAATTCAAATCTGGACAACATTCTCTTTTCAGATACATCCGATTCATTAAGGAAAAAAAATAAAACTGATGCGGGAACCGCTACCGCGTTTCATTGAAAAAGCGGATGAAAGGGTGCCAGGCAATGAAAGGGTGCCAGGCGATGAAACGGTGCCAGGTGAAAAGAGGGTGAGTATGCAGTCACTCATGTGTATTCTTTGTATTCTGTAGGCTTGCACCAAGCGCCTTTGCCATACATAACCATTTATCTTGTGGGTCAATCTCAACACTGTTGCTTATTCAAAAAAGGCAAAAACCATGCAGAATTGAGACTTATAGTACAACAAATAAAGTCACTGTATTTTCTATACCAGAGCTTGCCACAAAGGAAGGAAGCTGTCAAGAAGCAGAAAGCTGCGAGCAGCAGCCTTCATTCTGAAATTATTGAGGAGCACGAGCAAAAGGTAAATTTATTGGAGGATTTTTTTTATTTTACGAGTAGCATCACTGGTGGAAATATATTGATGCACATTATTTCTGTTGTCTACATTATTGTTCTTGTGCATTCTAAATTTTAGACTGCAGAGTTCGGCAGCATAAAAGATGCCCTGGCCCGAAAAGATAAAGAAAACAGGCGCCTGCGTAGGGATTTGCAGGCTGCCAATGAATTAAATAAGCAGCTTACGAGTGCCCTGCTGGAGAAAATTGGTAAGCACCTTTGGTTTTATTTTTGTGAGTCGGTTGGCGTAATACTTCAAACTTCAGTGAATTACACAATTCATGCTGTACTCAGATGCGTCTCTTAGCACATATTGACCCTATGGTCTCACCGAGCATCAGGTATGGTTTCACTGATGGAGCACAGGTTGAAGGAACGCAGGCAGGGCACAGGCAGCAGGAGTAGAAAGAGGAAAACTATTCACTTATTTATAGCATGGCTCAAGATGGAGACAAAGAAGTCACGTTTTCTCTCCCTGAGGTTTTTCGTCCACTCTTGCAGACTGCATTTTTGGCCGGTGGTCACGATATCCCCCATTCAGCAGAGTTGTGACCCCTGAAGCCATTAGCAGCAGGTTGCAGTAGGCGATCATGTAGAAGCGCAAAAAACAGGGACAAAGAAGGACTGGACAATACGAGCGCTTCGTGTTGTCCAGCCCTTCTTTGTCCCTGTTTTTTGCGCTTCTACAGGATTGCATTGCAACAACTCGCCCAAAAGTCTGTGCTCCTGTGCAGTAGGCCTCCCAGTTCCACATCATACGAGTCCAAGGCCCATGTACTGTGCGATGTCGGTGCACGTTAAAGAACCCTAGGTGGTCAAAATTTCCGTAGCCCTTCCCTACGGCGTCCCTCATAGCCCTTGTTCCTTTGGGACATAAACAGCCATAAACCAAACCAAACCAGTTCGACATCGTCCGAGGGAACAGATTCCCGGGAGGTTCTCGTTCAAACAGGCCACCCTCTGGGCCCACAGGTCACCCAGAATATGGCCCAGAATGTTCACTGAGCAGCACATAAGGTTCTTCTCTCCCACATGCCGAGGCCGCCCAATTTTCCCATCGTCGCACTGTCACGGTAGCTGTGTGACCTCTGAAAGAATCTTACCAATAGCCATTTCTTAGCAGAGATACGCAGATGCATGAAATAGAGGAGGGCGTGAGTTTGAACAAAATGGTGGATGATGTAGCGTGGTTAGGCCAAATTCAAATTAGCTGCACTAGCACTCCTGTTTTTAGTTTCGGTTCAAGGCTCGGTTTTCAAGGTCAAAGTGGCATAAGTGAAAGATAGGCGAAATTGTTGAGTGAGGGCCTATTGCTAGCATACTAAAACTGGTGGAGACACTTAAGCTCTGCCTTAAGGGTATGACACGACAGTGCTAATGAGTTAACGCCCAAATATGCGGATTTGTACTATATTTTACATTCTTAGATCACTAGGAATCTTGATACCATTCCTGGCACAGTGGTTAAGCAATGCGCCACTGCCTTGTGATAGCACATGCTGACACTGGTGGGGCTTGAGAGCCCCAGAGCAACTTCTCGTGACAAATCATTAATGGAATTGCCACGGTTGGCATGATGGGATTGGGACTGACAATGGCCAAACCAGCGAGTAGATTCTGTAGTGGTAGCACACTACAAGTTACCAGAACTGGCTTGCAAAGTTTGGCAGTCCCAAGAAGTTTTAGGGGGAAAAGCCTCCGAAACAACAACCCAAACACAGGGGCCTCGCCGAGGGCTTCTCAGCTGGCAATTTATGATGACGGCTTTTGTCAATTTAGTTCCTTCGTTAGCACTTGGTCGTCTGCTGTGCGATGGGCGCGGAAGGCGCAAGGTACAGCCACAAAGCCTCTGCTTATGGAAAAATGGGCCGTTTCCTCTAAGATGAGCACAATAACACATGCCTTGGAAGAACAGGAAATCGAAGTTGTTTGTTTCTCAGCTTGCTCGGACAGATGCAGTAGTTGCTTCCAGCCTGAGTACTCGCTTTGTCATAAACATTTCTGTATTCACGAGGCCCTGCAAGTGTAAATATAAAGTGCAGCAAATTTTTGGCATTTTTTGGCCTAATGATTGCTTTAATATTCCTGGGAATGCACAAACTATGCTCCCCTCTTTATCTCAATCTTGCTTCATGCAAATAAGCTTGCGGACATTTAGTGGCATATTTGAAGGGACACTGAGGACAACTTGAAGTTGGCCTCTATGAATAGATTGTTGAATTGTAATGAAAAAGATGCACTTTCACTGTAAAAGGAGCTCTTATGAGCTAGGAAGGGAGAAATAGAAGCCATTTGCGGACACTGTTGTACCTTTTATGTAACAAGGGGCCTTTCTCTGCCGCACTTTATTGTCTTTCCACAGTGCTTATTTTTTTATGTATTTCAATAATCGCAGATGAAATAGCGAGCTATGTTCGAAGGGGCCAGCAACGTGGTGAGGTCATTGCAGAATATATTATGCCTCCCTCTCTGTACCCAGGTAACACTTATGATATTCCAGAATATCTTGTCAAATTAGAGCAAACTGTAATGAATGTTTCGTTTGATATGTTTGCAGGCGCACAACTTCCCGAGGTGATGCTGACACCCACGAGAAGTGCTACAGGTGCTACAGGTAAATTTTTAACTGCTAATTTTGATTTCCGGCTCCCTGAAACATCACCAGTACAGGCATATGAGAACAGGTGAATTAGCTGAGGCCAGTTCTTAGGGCCAGTATTCTTACTTTATCCCTTGAGAAGTGGATAACAATAATAATAAAACAATAATAAAAAACGAATACATTATGTCTCCCTCTTTGGACCCAGGTAACACTTATAATATTCCCGATTATCTTGTCAAATTAGAGCAAACTGTAATCAATGTTTCGTTTGATATGCTTGCAGGCGCACAACTTCCCGAGGCGATGTTGACGGCCACGACAAGTGCTACAGGTGCTACAGGTAAATTTTTAACTGCTAATTTTCATTTCCGGCTCCCTTAAACATCACCAGTACAGGCATATGAGAAAAGGTGAATTAGCTGAGGCTAGTCCTTAGGGTCAGTATTCTTACTCTATCCCTTGAGCAGTGGATCCCTCAAAGCATTCACTGATTTTCTGAAGCAGTATAAGGAGGTGTTGAATTCAAGTGCAAACCAAAGCTTTCTTAGATCAGCTGTGAAAACTGCCAGGGGGCCATTTTTGGTCAACTTTTTTTTGAAAAAGATGCACATTAGAATCAAGTAAGTATTATAATTGGGCAACAATGAAGTATAACAGCAAACGAACGAACACCCGCCAAATTATAAAAAAGGAAACGGCTGACGTTTTTGGGCCTGTCTGGGTCCTCTGCTCACCGGGAATACTATAGCACATGGTTGGCTAAGAAAAGAAATTCAAAGAGTGACTGACTAGAGTGTTTTGGGAGCCACTGCCAATCTCTCACGGGAAATAAGAGGACTGATCTGTAGCAGGCAGTGTGCGGTATGGAGGAAGGGAAGCTCAAGAGAGGCCCTTTCTCACTGAGTTGCACGATAGAAAGTGTGCTGGAAGTCGCATGTTTTTCTAAGGACTACTGGAATCATTTGAACGGCGGCAGAGCCAATCATGTTGAGCGTAGCATTTTCTTTTTCAACGTTGTCTGCTGTGCATACGCACTGAAACAGTGGCCAACAAGCAAGGAGGAGCACTCATGTTCGGCTTCAAAAAATGTGACTTAACGGCCTCTCAAATTCTTTTTTTGCTCCATCTTGTGTGGTAAGGCGCGATATGGCAATAAAGGCATTCATGCTCCCATTGAGCAAGAGACGCATGCGGGCATTGGCGAAAGGCTGCGCACATCACTAATCATCCTATGCCTACCTGCTCCAGTCTGCACTGCTGAAGCTCTTTGCTGTACAGTGAAGCGAATATCCTCTGTAAAGGGGTAATGATACAGGCATGAGGCATAAACTTTCTTCTGGAACTTTTCACTGCGGTTGTGATGTGCTCAGGAAACGTTCTGTATTGGTGAAGGCAATGAATAGATCGCTGGGACATTTCCATTTCAGGTATTAATTGCCAAAGTGCTTGCCTGTGTTTAATTTGCTATATTTTCATTAGCCACATATGCAGTGAAGTGGTGTACAGTATTTTTTGACAATTGTTTGTTTGTTTAGATGTTGACTCGGCCCTAGCTTGCGTGCCTCCAACTGAAGCTGATGTACATTGTGGTGATTGTTGGATTTCTTTCGATCCATTAGTGACCAGTTCTGAGATTGGTTTTGGTTCATGGTGTTTCAGCTACGCCTTCAACATCTCCAGAGGAAGTTGCTGTACCTTGTGGTGAGTCTAGTATTTTGCTCATTCATTAGAGACCCATTCATCCAGCAAATTTAGGAAGAAAAAAAATTGTGCAATTGTTCACTATAAAATGAATTTCCAACTATGCTGGAAAAAAGCTCTGTGAACTATTAAAATCAAGCACACATGCCTGTTTTGATTTCTTTGCATCATTTTCTTTTACAGTGAAAGCTCGTTAAATCTAACCCGAAGGGGACTGGAAAATTGTTCGATTTAAGCGAAGTTCGAATTATCGAATGGCAGCAGGAATGAGCGGTCATTGCGCCCTATCACACGGGCTGAATTCTAACCAGTCGCACCTAGACTCATTATCACGATCTAGGCGCTACTACAAGTTCGTGGCGGGCAATTCTGAGAATCAAATTCATGCTGTCCTGACGACAAATAAAGTTGATTGGCCAGTTATGCACCAGAAACAAGTACTAGAATGCATACGCGTAAGCAGCAAGTTTTAGTGCTAGAATATAGGACACTGTTTATGCTCCAAAGCATGTTTATTTATGGGGAAGGGTTTTCAAAATTAAAAGTAATCGGTGATGTGCATTTGCTTGTGTTCCTTCTGCTGAGGCTCCATCAGCATCATTTGGAGCTTGCCCAAGAGTTCCAGTGCAACGTCAGAGTTCTCATTGGCAGAGAAGTAGCGTGCTGCAACATCGAGTGCCGACACAGTTTCACATGCGAGTAGAACCTAGAAAGCTTTGTTTCCTCTTCTCTTTTTTTACTGGAAGAGCACTGCCCGCATCCTGCACAATGGGCGAGTTGCAGAAATCTTGAAGTCTGCTACCGTGCACAGTGAATACTCCTTAACCATGGTGACTATCGACCTGTTTTGGCTGAAGATATTGGGTGCAGCACTGGAGACTTAGGGAGGCACAGAAACGTTGCACATCTTTTCTGCACGCTCCTGCTGTATGTTGTGATAAAAGGATTAAGCACACCCGTGCTGAGCCATTACTTGCGATGGGTGATGAAGCAGAGCTGTTCCTACCTGCTGCTTGTCACATGTATGTGGGGCATAAGGCGATCATCTCCAGCACTGCACCGAATTTCTGCGTGCAGGGCAACACGTGCCATGACGGAGTTCTTGCTTTGCTGGGTAGCTGACTTCCAGATTTCTGCAGCCTATCATCGAGTTATGATCATGGTTTCTGAGTTTGCCAAACTGCATTTCATGTCAAAAGTGTGATGTCTTCTGACCTCAATATGTGCAGAGGACACTACTCAAGCAAAGGCTCCTGCTACCCTGCCACTAAACACACTTGATGCCGTGAATGGACAGGTGAGCATGTACATGTTTATTTCAGTAGCAAGAGATTGCAAGTTGCATATCATACTAAACCCATTTCATAATAAGTCGTTAAGACTGCTTTGTTTTGTTGCATAGGGGTGCATAAAAAAATGCTTTCTTTCCTGGAAGCACAGCTGACTATTCTGTTGGTTCTGGCAGCTTTTGCATAAAGGCACACTAGGCTGGCTACTGTCACTTGCCACTGTCATTCCTTGATGAGAAAGAAGACGCACAACGTTGTTCTGGCATGTTTGTTGCTGCGGCCAAATGATGGCTTGCCTTGGGGCGAACACCGTGATTGCTGCCTAAGCGGCCATTCGGTGGTATTTTGGCTACCAGCGATGCAAAGAAGAGTCAGTTGCTGTTTGATTAAAACTTCTTTCTGGGCGAGTTGGTGCATTCTGAACCTAAGAAATGTAACAGCCCTAACTCATGCATCCACAGAACGAGAGGAGAAATACGAGGCACAAACGCCGACTGTCAACTTAAATTTTATTGATGGAAGGCAGGCACCTTATAAAGGCGAGGAACAGGTGGGAAAAGGATGGCAGCGATACAGCAGGGGATAACTACAGCATCGAAGAATGCACACGCTAGCAAGCAGTATAAGAAAATAAATCCATACCAAAACACGCACAAAAAAGAAAATTGTTCGCCACTTGTCAAAAGTTGACCTCTGGAGCAAAGAACAATAAAGAGTGGTGCTAATGCACCTACTGCCATATTTCTTATATGGTATGCTTCCAGGCTGACATGCGCTGTCTTGTCGGCACTCTTACCGAGAATCTTGGTCTCTGAGCGGAGCCACGCACCCTTTGCACTTCCTAACCTGCATGCATAACCAAATGTGTGTACTTGTCCTTTAAATCGCTTAAATTTCGGGCATGCTCCCCCAGACGTTCCCCGATGCACAGGCCAGTTTGGCTGACAAAGCTTTCCCCATGTCAAGGCAATGGCGTAGACCACTCATGTGGAACACTTGAACTGAGTTTCATGTTTTACCTGGCATCCACATTTTTTGGAACTGAAGCGATTTAAAGGGGTGAGTACATATGTTTGGTTGTGCACGTTGGTTAGTGCAAAGGATGCATGGCTTGGTTGGGAGAGATCTGGATTCTCTGCAATAGTGCAGACAAAATGGTGTGTCAGCTTTGAAGTATACCATGTAAGGCAGTAGGCGCATTAGCAGCCTGTCTTTATAACTCTTTGCAGCAGATGTCGGCTTTTAAAATTGGCCAGCAAAATGAGTTTTTTCCTTTGTTTTAGTTTTTCTTATGTTGCTTGCTTGTGCTTACATTTTTTGTTGCTGTTGTTATCTCCGACTGTATCGCTCCCATTTTTCCCCCTCTGTTCCTCACTGCTATAGGGCGTCTGCCTTCCATCAATAAAATTTCAGTTGACAGCCAGCGCTTCTGTCTCGTATTTCTCCTCTCATTCTGTGAATGCATGTGTTAGCACAGTTATATTTCTTAGACAGTTGCTAATGCTGGTGCAGCAGAATGTCAAAATTGCTTGTTGCAGGCACGTAACCAAGATTGTCAATACTTTTACATGCAACTCATGTCTTTAATGCAGTTTTTGCCATCTCCAACCACGTGTTAACATGCGCTGTGGAGAAAAATTTCCATGAGGACTGACAGACAGAAAAACTTTATTTCTGCAAGTGAGTTCTAGACCCTGCTGGGTCCCTGGGCCACTGCGCGGTCCCGCACTGCATCATGTAGATCATGTCGGGACACAACGTTGGCAGCCCGAGTAACCGCAGCAAGCTGCGATGTCAGTCTGCAGATGTGAGCAGGACCTCCCAGTCCTCTCAGCTCGAGATTCCGTGCTTTCCCTGCGGGGGAGGGTCAGTAGGGCAGCCGAAAAGGATGTGGGGGAGTGTGGCCTGAGGGTCACAGCATAGGTAGCATGCAGGGGACGTGCCACAATAGTGGGATAACAGCTGAGGGGATGACAGAGAGCGGGTCTGGAGGCGTCTGAAGACGATCTGTTGGAAGCACGGTGCAAGAATACTGAGGTGTTGACACTGCACCCGCTGGAGCGTCCCGATTATGTTCGGCCACGGCGGTGTGTGCCGTGCAGTTTGGCTGCAAGCCGACAGATGGCGCCGATGTCAACGGGCCCAGTTGAGCGGTTCTGGCGCCTTGAGATTCCGCTGCCCAAGCTCGATTTTCGCTTTGGTGGCGTGAATTGAATTCAAAACACAAAAGAAATTCGTTGCTTAAAATTAAAATAAGTAGTGTAGCAGCCATAAATTTTTTTTTTGCATGAAATTATCTTGTGCAAAGCGGTTAATGATATGGGCTCAGTCGAGCGGCACTCGAAGTTCATTCACGTTTCGCTTCCTCGCTCAATTCATGTTTCATTCGATCTAATCATAGATCTAAGCATAATAAAGATACGTGGGGGTCCTCGTGTCCTTTTACGCTCACAAGGGCAGAAAATTATTGCACCGGAAAGTTTTTGCTGGACGCTTATCGTTGCTTCTTCACTCTGTATGAAGACCGTTCAAACATTGTTTCGTTGAGTGGGCTAATTCTCAGATGCAGAGCACTAGTATAGCGAAGCTATTTACAACTCGTTTTAGTTAAAAACTTTCTCACGCTGGAAATGTATCAGACGGGATGAAAGGGTGCGTCGTATCGTTTACCATAACCCAACGCGAAAGCTTGATAAAAAAGCATTTTTATTCCGATGCAAATTATCATAGAACGGGCACAATTTTCAATAAGCTCCTTTCCACTGGATGCTAAATAGCAGTGCGGTGTATTTGTTGAAGCACCATCAAGTGCAGGCATCAGAGTGGCAGAGTCAGAGTCGAATTTCTGTCGCTTAACCGATGGCTACAAGGCTGTTGCTTTATCTCCAGGCATCACAGCATGCAAGGAAGCTTGGAGAGGCTGCATCGCCCTGTTGTTGTCGACCTTCGGCTGACGTAGCTTGGATGCTTGCGCAGGAGGTTTCCTCTTCCGGGGTGGTTTTCTTTGTCTCTGTGGCCGTGTAAGATGTCCTGTGGCAGTGTGAGATACTTAGCACAGTTCGGAAACACAGTCACCGACCGATTTTTCGGAATCGAAGGGACCCGGAAAATGGCCCGATTAATCGAACAGACCGAAAAATCCGTGAAGTACAAAAAAACCACTTTATAGAGATGAAATCGGCTTAAAAACGTCACTGATTTTACCTCGCGACAAATTTCTCTTGCTGGCGACAATTTGCGCCTGTATTTGCTCCAAACTTGTGCTTTCACTGTATACGCTAGACAGCAAGGTCACTACATTTAGTTGGAATACTTTCCACACTTCTTTGATCGACCCGGCAGGGCCATGTTGTCCACAACCCGAGTGTGCACCACACTGCTCGTCAAACACACGCAAAGATAAGGCACTTTTCATTCAAAGAGGCGGAACCGCCGGACGCAGTCACAAAACGGCGAACGGATGTAACTTCGTGAAGACTGAGCGCCACTCTGTCGACGCGGTCAGAGAAACCTAAGTGACAAAACGACGAATGGCAAACGTATGAGACCCGCCACGGTGGCTTAGTGGTTAGGGCGCTCGGCTACTGATCCGGAGTACCGGGTTGGATCCCGACCGCGGTGGCCGCGTTTCGATGGAGGCGAAACGCTAAGGCTCCCGTGTGCTGTGAGATGTTAAAGATCCCCAGGTAGACTAAATTATTCCGGAGCCCTCCATTACGGCACCTCTTTCTTCCTTCCTTCTCTCAGTCCCTCCATTATTCCTTCCGGCCCAGATGCGAGATAGCTCCTGCACAATTTCCTTCCCCCAACAACCAATTTTCAACGTATGGGACAAGCAATAATTGCCCGCGACAACGTCGGCGACAGAAACAAGTTGACAGCGATGACAATCTAGCTGCAACCTCGAAGTGTCGGAGATCGCAGGGACCTCTACTGGCAACAATGAGGTACCGAAAGTATGTCAAGCCAATCCAACTGCACCGCAAATTCACCTCAATCCAAGATGGCACCTTTTGCGCCGGCGGAAAGCCGATAAGATGGCCGATTTTGGCCCGCAGGTGACTGAAATTAGTCCAAAAAATTGAGCTTTTGGACTTTTGATATGCGAAATATCCGTCGCGAATATGTATGTGCTTCTATGGGGTGACTGACGGCGCCTTATTGAGGTCCGAAATATCCTACAAGACCGAAGTTTTGGAGTCCGAATTACCCGTCGGCTACTGTAATGTAGGAACCGCATCTCTGGAAAGCACGGGCATTTCTTCCGCGTAAAGTAGCACTTTTATCGAGCTCCGCATATTATGCCCGGGATATCGCATCCTCTGCAAAATGCTTGGCGCAGACATGGTCAGTGGGCATTAATGTCTGGTCTGCCCTAGGAATCGCACGGCGCCACTTCTCCAAACGAACATTGTCGGACGGAGCTTTGAATAATGGCACACGCTCCGCACATGTCTGGTAGCCCGAATTGCAGTTCGGCACGAAGCGCTTTCTTCCCATTGCGCTGCACTCACTTGCTGTGGGCTACTCTGCCGACGATAGCCAAACACAAGATCTTGGTGCAAAATAAAACAACTTGTTAAAAACAACACAGCAGCGCAACTGCACACTCCGAAATGTGCCAAAAGCACGTGCTCAGTGCCGCGCCACGCCGGACCGAGCCGCCCAGCGTGGGCCCGCCTTTCGCATCACCTTCTAAGTTAGCGACCGGTTCCCATGGCAACAATTCCCTCTCCCCCCGAACATATTGTGGCCGCGAGTGGGCGGTGCTCTTGGGCACGGCGGGGGGAGAGTGTCAACACCTTCATATGCTTTTCTTAAACCGTGGTTGCGAGTGTGTATGAGAAGGGTGGGGAGACGGGTAAGTCCAACGGTCAAAACGCGGTATTTGCGTGAGCTCCGCAAAGGTGTGCGCCCACTCTCTTGATTGATTGTTGTGGAAGGGTAGCCTTTTCTGGCTTCATTACTGGTTTTTCACGGCTGTGTTGCTCATCTAGGATGTGTTTTCACGGTCAATATTGCTTTTCGTTGTTACATCTTCCTTGCTGTGGTGACCTGTGAATTGGTGTCCCCAAATTAACATGTATGGAAAATACTGATAAGATAGGTGAGGATCTGGAATATGGAAGGTGGCTGAACGTTCTAGCGTTAGGTCACTCGGTGTGCCCCAAAGATCTTGGCAGGACTCCTGTACTATGTTTCCTCACATTATTCCGTGTCGCCGTGGATATCATAGCCAGTGAACTGCTTCTGCGAAAAGGTGCATACACGTTGACTAGGTAGCATGCTTTCAATGTCACTTTGTGCATCATCCTCTTTATCGATGTCTGTTTCTGTCATTTGTGTTTTATTCAGACCTTGCCATCGGCTGTTACCATTCACAAGGTACACTGGCAGACTGCTTCATTGCCCTCGCACTGCTTGTGACTGTGACTGTGTCAGCGTTTTCAAAACCTCTGTACAATTGTCATAAAGTGCTGTAAGGAAAAATGCGACTGATTGTTCTTTAATGACTGCAGATGCAGGTACTGCCGGGACTTATCATCACGAAGGCCAAGTGGAATTTCCTGCTGCAAAATCGCTCCGAAGCGAAATTCGCACTTGAAATCGCACGTGTAGTTTGGTCGCGGGAGGAGGCTGCTGCACGCAGTCTCAACGGCGAAGCATGCAGGAGCATGGCAGGCTCGTTGAGAAAAATGCCTGTCACACCGGAGAAGGTAGAGGCAGTTGCAAGTAAGCACACTTTGGAAGTTGAAGTCCTACTGTGGGCACTATTGCATCTTTCTCCCCATTTTTTGTTGTTTTTATTCAATCTTTCTCTTCAATCTGTGCAGCTTGTTATGATGTCACAATGCATCCTTTATAAGAATATTGTGATGGCACCTTGGAAATAATTGTTAGTGTGCGTGTGTGTCGTCCTTTCTGAGAAGAATTAATAATTCACGCAGTGATCGAGGAACTATCCATTTACTGCGAAAGCATTAGTGAGCAGTGCCAAATCTATTATCATTCTGGTAAAATAAAAAGCCTCCGTGGACAGCAGTGTAGTGCAGTAACAGCATATTTTTTGTCTTTCTGATCGCTCTCTGCATGTTGTATGTTGCCTTCCATGTTGATACAATTGTTATCTTTCACGTGGCTGTGCCGTGTCCTGTGTAGTTCCATGTTGACAAAATTTGCCCAACATGTGCCAATGTGGCTGCGTAAAAATAATAGTTTGATTCAGTTACAATTGGTGTTTGAGCATTCTGTTAGACCTCTTTCTATTCTGCTCGTGATACAGTAAGAGCTCGTTAATTCAAACTCTGTTCATTCGAACTGTTGCCTGGGTTCTGGCACAGCCCTGTGTATTTCAGCGGGAGAAAGCTCGATATTTCGAGCAAGTTGGCATCTGCAAAAATTAATTCGAACTAGGAGCTCATGGCTGACAGCGCTCCTCATAGCTATAAGTTGACCCACAGTGGTTACAGTGCGCTCCAAATTTACTAGAGATGTAAAGCAATGAAAAATTAAAAAAAGCCAAGCGCACGATGCTGGCGCAGCCCGCACTTCGGTGCTTGCCATAGCAGGTTTTCGCTGCAGGGGCACTCGCCCGTGCTGCTAATGCTTCGGCACAAGCCGTTCCTGGTTTTATTTGTGCCGCAGTCCCTGCGTCACTATCACATGGTGTGCACAAAGCAGTTCGGCCACCGCTGTCATGCTCTTTGTGTCGCAAACTACACGGACAGGGGTGTGGAGACACATTGAAACCCTTGAGTGACGCCGATATAATTGAGACTGCATGCTGTCAGCAGACGCCACAGGGCTCTCCGGCGGTGAGAAGGACCGACAGTGATGAGTCAGACAGCAGCGACGGCCTATGCCACTATCAGGTGCATGTGAAGAATGTCAGTGCTTGATGTTGCAGCATGCTACTTCTCTGCCAATGAGAACTCCGTGTTGCGCTGGAGCTCTTGGGCAAGCTTCAGTTGATGCTGAAGGCGTCTCAGCAGAAGAAACACTAGCAAATGCTGATCACTTATTATTTTAATAGTGACAACCCTTCCCTGTAAATAAACGTGTTTTGGAGCATAGATGCTGTCATCTTTTCCAGCACTAAAGCTCATGTACTACTCACGTGAATGCATCCCAATACTTGTTCCTGGTGCATAACGCATGAATTCTCAGAATCGCTGCCACTAACGTGTAGTAGCGGCTAGCTCGCGATGTGTGACTGTGTGTGTCTGCTTCGGGTGCTACCTGTGTAGTGGGCGCAACGACCGCTGACTGTAGCGTCCATTCGATAATTGGAACTTCGCTTAATTTGGACATTTTTCCGGTCTTCTTCGAGTTCGAATTAATGAGATTTTACTGTATTTCACTCTAAATGCCATAATGATACAGCCGCACATTTCTTTCCATTGAGCACTGCATGTTTTGATGCTGTTTATAGCTAATTTTTGTCCTGTGTGTGTTGATAAGTTATTCATAGGCCACATTTTCTGAAAAAAATGAAGTTGAGACCCAATTTGTGTTATCTGCATTGCTCTTTCAGATTGCTTGCAGAAATACGTGGAACTGCATCCTGCTGCCGAACCACCTGTAAATTCCAGGGTTGGGGCAGCAAGTAAGTATTTGCGAAGCTTTTTCACGGAAGCTGGTCGACAGGGAAAGCGCGGCAAAGCAGTAAAAACCAAATCCGCTGCTGAAGTTTTGGAAAATGCATAACTTTCTTTTGCAGTCATGTGGTAGTGCTCGGATGGTACCACGTAGCAAATTTATAATAAACCAGTCGTGAGCTCTGAACCTCAAAAATTGGAGTGCTTCCTTTTACTGCTACATGTCACCTCAAGAACAATCACATCCAATGGCTGAAGTAAGGCTAGTCCGTCACTCTTCCAGCATTCAGCTTGCCGGCATAGTGGCTTGCCATTATGCTGGCAACATGGCTTGCCATTATGCCACCAACCAGCTTGCCACTATGCCGGCAACCAGCTTGCCATATGCTGGCATAATGGTTTGCCATTATGAAAACATTCAGCAGTTCCCACTACAATAATACATCAAGATGGTGGTTTCCACTTCATCCACCATTGGCCAGATTTCTGGCAGGGTACAGTTTTTACATATCATATTCACACAAATATGCTGGTATAAAAGAAACGTTATGGCAGTCGATAGCAACACGACCTACCTCCTGTATTTGCTGCATAGAGTGTCGAGCACCTTCGAGCAACAAACTGCGCAATTGCTCTTTTTTAGCCGTTCCGGGCGGAGTGCTGAGCGCCAAGTCTCTCTGCTTGCAGATGAAAGCTTTGACTTCCGACTTGAACTTCGAAAACACCTCCTCTATAGGGTTAAAAAACGGGGTGTAAGGAGGCAGCCGCCTAATGGAGTGCATCTGACTCGCAGGCTTGCCTGTTCCGCATGGCTGCGAGCGGGAGCATTGTCAAAAGTAAAAAGAGCTTCTGAACCAGGTTCTTCACTTTCGACACGGGCTTCACTTTCAACAGCGAGACGCCTCTCCGCCACGCCAACTCGATGGTTTGGAATGAACAAAGGAGCATCTAGTGAATACGGCGTCGTTTTAAAGCGAAAGCTTTAGTGGCCGCGAACTTACGATTTCGCCTTGTCGGTGCTCCGAGGAAGACCATGAAGTCCCAATGCGCGCCTCGCCGCAGAGCCGAACCGGTCTGGCTGGACCGGCGGCGGCGGCTGGCGCACTCAGCGCGAAATAGACACATGCTCAAAGTCTCCGCCAGTGCGGTCAGAGTGCGCCGAAGCCGCCGAACGGGTCGGCGGTCCGCTTTGGCCAACGTGACGTCGCCGTGCAGCGCGCGCGCGTTACGTAGGAGTACAAACGCTCCTTAACAAAGCCTGCGCTTAACACCGCTAACCAACTTCTTCGGTAGCGGCATCTATGGGAGCCACTGAAACCCCCGCACACTCACTGAATAAAAAAGAACTTGGCCGAGGCTGCGAATCGAACCAGACCCTTCGGCGCTTGAGGCGGAGACAAGACCGCTCCGCCACTACGGCTCAAGGTTTAGTAATGAATAAAGGCGCATCTAGTGAATGCACTCTTCCGATGCAGATGTCTCCGTGCTTTCACTAAGTATATCCTGGCCTAACAGAGCTAGGCCATCGGCAACTTTTTTTCATTCCCTTATGGCGCGGTCCGGGTGTCCAGCGAGAAATGTGACACAGTCGTCATTTCCTTTCCTTAAAACCAATTTTCGTTTTCCATCCCTTACGACACGTTTCAGGTGTCCACCGAGATGTGTGAGACAGGCGTCATTTCCTTAAACTGTACAACGGGCCACGCGTCGCGCCGAACAAACGATGGCGTTCCGTGGACTCCTTGGCAACGCTGCAACAAGCTGTAGCGTCTCACTCTCAAAGACGAAGCTTAAGCTTCCTCCAATTTTGGATGAAAGCTATGCAACATGTTGACGCTTCGCTTAGGCGTCGCATGGTCTGAAAATATATCTCGACTTCGCTTCATTCCGGGTATTCGTGCTCTTTGTGCTTTGGAGCCCTTTGCCGCATTCGGTTTCCACTCCCTCCTTTATCCCTTCCCTTACGGCGCGGTTCAGATGTCCAACGATATATAAGACAGATACTGCGCCATTTCCTTTCCACAAAAAACAATTAAAAAATATGGATTAAATTGGTTGGCACCAGCAATAAATCCGCTGGTGCTTCTATTAATTGCGCTGGCACTCGGATTAAATTGGTTGTTGCTGGCGTTCTTTGAGTTGCCGGTTGAATTAAACACGCTGGCGCTTATATTAAACGTTTTAGGCTCGGATTAAATTACATGGCATGCAGATTACATCACTAAGCGCCTAATTTCCGCCAGAACTAGGATTATATTCAGTCGGAAAACCTCTAGTTAATTAGTGGCAGAATTGACTCGACAGCAAAGCGATGCACATGGCTGATATCTCTTTCTTGGTGTTTATATGGCAGTAAACTCTCTCCGAAAACAATCCCATCTTTTTGTTTTCTTTAAGGGAAGTTCCAAGGAAAAAAAAGCGCTTTGTTTTGTGGGGTCAGGCGGTCGTATACGCAGACAGGGCTTTAATTTGGGGCAGTCAGGCTGGAATCATTCAAAGTCACCTTTTCGTGCACTGCTGTGGAACTCACATTTTGAAGCGAAAAGCTTCACTACTCCAGCTTTTCGAGCCGTCGGCGGGGCCGCAAGTTTGACCTTAAATGTATCTAGAGGCCAAACAAGGAAATGACGCCGTCTCACATATCTCGGTGGACACCCGAACCGCGCCCGTAAGGGAAGGAATATGAAATCAAAATTGGTTTTAAAGAAAGAAAATTACGCCTGTCTAACATATCTCGGCGGACATCCGAATCTCACCATAAGCGAAGGAAAATGAAAGTTCGTTTTAAGAAAAGGATACGACGCTTGTCTCACACTGCGCCATTTCCTTTCCCCCCAAAACAAATTTATTTTTAAATTTCCACTATGGCACCTTTCTTCCTTTTTTCTTTCACTACCTCCTTTATCCCTTCCCTTAAGGTGCAGTTCAGGTGTCCGCCGATATGTGAGACAGATACTGCGCCATTTCCTTTGCCCAGAAACCCATTTTCATTTTCATTTTTTTTCAAATATATTCATAGTTTGGGCGTTGTTTTGAACTAGATTTGGTTTCATATCTCGGCATACAACAAGCAATAGTACAGCTGCAAGTATCACCAAAGCTATATTAAATATATACTGTCATTTGTGAGCGCCTCCAATGTCGTTTCGAAGAAAACAAGATGTTTAACAAATGAAGAAAGCCTACTGCTGTGTGTGTGTCAGTATGCCTATTTATGGAAACCATCAGTCGCTCGACCACAAACGTAGCCAGGGAGATGAAGCTTTTCGCTTTCGACCATGGTTAACCGGAACTAAATCACCAGCATTTTTTTTTTGCGCCCCAGGAAAACAGAGCGATAATTTTTTTTTTGTGCCTGTGTCCTTCGTAAGTACTCGGCGAACAACGTCCTGATTCGGGTATAAAAGGGGGAACCCAACTTTTTCTGCATAATGTTGAACGACTGCCACATAAGGTCTCCTCGATTTGGCTGCACTTTCTGCACTAGTTCACAAAAGTGCCGTGTCAGTGCAGAGCCAGTCCATGAGGCGTGAGTGTAGCCCGACTCTAGCGCTGTCGGTGCAGCGGCCAAATCGAGTGCAAAAGTGCAGAAACTTTTGTCTGCTGCGGCCATGTGTTAGTGTTGGTCGCGTGTTTTCACATATGCGCGAGATTGTGCTCGCTGCATTGAACGCTATGCAAATTGCTCGAAGTGGCACATCTTGTGGAGCAGCTATGAAATTAATTCCAAAAGTGGTGAAGAATTCGACACCGTTCTTTCCGCTGCGTTGTGCAAAGTGGCGCAGGCCGGTCGACCGTCACTGATTCAACGGGTACTTCGAAGAGGCAACAATGAATTCGAGAGGTTATTGAGACTACCGCTCCCGACGATTATTTACAGTCGTTACGCGTCAGGCTGCTTCCCTTCTATCGAAAAGTGACTGCGGTTGTCCGCCAAGAGTTGCCCGATCTGTATTTGAACTCAACTCAATCACGTTCACTTTCGGCGGACGGTGACGGCGACGTGGCTGTCAGAGGCTAACTGGCAGGCGAAGGTGTGGGCTGACGCGGTGACCTCAAGCCCAGTCGCTGTCGTAAGCGGAGGTACCGACGTCGCAGCGAGTCACAAACGTTGCGATCGCCCACGTATTATAAAACATCTCACAATCTGCCTCTTTATGGAAGCGCTCCATCGTGCTGCGTCTTAAATAATTGCACACAAAAGAGAAATGGTGTAAGCTACGTGCGAGGCTGGACAGAAAGACGAGAACACATACGCAGTACGTACTACGTGCGCCATGACAGCCAGTCGCTTACGCGCGTACACTGACACGCGCGCATACACACTTACGCGCACTATCATTTCAGCTGTTTGGTGCGGGCCCGGCGCAGATGCCGCGTCTCTCACGGGTAGGCGGCCCTCTCAACCATGGTCTCAACGCCGTTCACTAAAACAGGTATGGCCGTGGAGCCGTCTGCTACGGATCGCGCCAAGAACCTTGCACTATTTGCACGAGCACAGAACTCGCCGGGAGGCTAGTGCAGCAGTGCAGAAGAACTCGTGCAGCACGAGGCCAAATCGAGTGCCGAAGTGCAGGTGGCACTAACTTCACTGTAATCTCGAGTGCGAGAATGCCGCACTTCCTGAACTGGTGCAGAAAGTGCAGCCAAATCGAGGAGACCTATAGTCCTCACTAGCTCTGAGCGGAATGTCCTTAATCTAAACGTTACCATAGAGGGCTCACAAAACTCAGAAAACTTCACGAGACTTCACAGGTTTAGGTTTTCAATTCCTTGCTGTCTGCTGCTAGCATATCTTCTCAACCATGCCGTTTACGAATTTTACGCTTGGCTCAATTCCGACCGCTTGCTTTCTAAGCTCCAAAGAATCAAGGCCTGTAGTTTATATTTTCTCTAAGGTCTTTCTGAACATTTCATCAGATATGTGGACACATGCGCTTAGCAAATTGGACTGAACTTCGTTCAGTCGTCTGAGCAGCTTAGCGTTAGATGTGATTTCGTGCACTTTCGAATAACTTGCAAGCAAGCTACCACAAAAAAAAACAAGAATACTGCGAAACCAGATCAGGCATGTTGGCGATTTATACAAACGCAAGAACGTGACACCAACGACAGTGAGCAAAAAGGCTGGTATTTCAAGCAATTTGTTGTCTTTATTTTATAGTGCAGGAGGCAGAGTATGCACAAGAAACATGAGGTTCTCAGGAAGAGGAAAATCATTTATTAAGAGCATAAATACTGGGTGGGTTCACTAGGAGAACCCATTGATCACCATCATAATCCGGCCCCTCTATACTAGCGATTTCTTGTCGAGGGAACTGTGGCAATGAAGGGTTGGCTTCCAGTGCTCATATGTCGGATCGGGATTGCTGTCCAAGTCTGGGTTTTCTTGACATTTCCAAACTGTGTGAAAGAGTGTGCCAACTGCTACACAGAAGGGCCACGACGGATCCTAGGTGTCTGGATACCATTTACGCATCAAGTAGGGCTGACCCGCCGTAGTGACTCAGTAGTTAGGGCGCTCGGCTACTGATTCGGAGTTCCCGGGTTCGAACCCGAGTGCGGCAGCTGCGTTTTTATGGAGGCAAAACGCTAAGGTGCCCGTGTACTGTGCGATATCAGTGCACATTAGAGACCCCAGGTGGTCGAAATTATTCCGGAGCCCTCCACTACAGCACCTCTTTCTTCCTTTCTTCTTTCATTCCCACCTTAATCCCTTCCTTTACGGCGCCGTTCAGGTGTCGAACGGTATACGAGACAAATACAGCGCCATTTCCTTTCCCCCGAAAACCATTTATTATATTATTATCATTATTATTATTATTACTCATCGAGTAGGAATTGGGCAGAGTGTTAGTTAGTAGTCACCTGACTATGTGCTCTTTAAGTTTGCTGAGGGAAATTTTGTGAGGAAGAGGATATTTACTTCCTTCTTATCATCTTATAGTACTCCGTAAATTCTGCGTAGCTTATTAAGGGTGAGGGGTTGTTAACTGTGTCAGAAAGAGGCTGCGTGCCAGATGCTCGGAGGAGGAGAGCTCGAGCAGCTGTGTTGGCCGCCTCATTGCCCGCCTTTGAGAGGTGCCCTGGCGTCAACAAGATCTGAACGTTGGAAGGATTTGACGTTTGCAAAATTTCCCAACCCGGAGCGCGACGCCCACGCGACCTCTGAGGTAATTGCGTACCGCTGCGTGTGAGTCGGACATAACCGTTGCCTCGCTGTTCTTTGATATCGCTAGTGCGATAGCTGCTTCTTCAGCCGATGTGGCATCCATCGCTTGGATAAGGCTACTTGCAATGATATCCCCCGGGGTGAAACTGCTGAAATTGCCATGACCCCGTTAACGGGTCCAGCCGCATCGACGTAGATCGTGGCCTTGCTTCCATCCAAGCGCTTAGAGAGGTGTCTAGCTCTGGCTGGTCTGCGTTCTCTGTTGAATTCCTCATTCATGCGCCTTGGTACGGGGTCAGTTGTGTATCTCATCTGCATGGGCATGTCGATCTTGTCGGCGAGTTCTCTGGGTGAACAGATTCTCAGCTTCTGTAATATTTTCCTGCCAGGCTTAGATGTTGCGAGCCTGACAATTTGATTTACACGGTGGGCCTCTATTAGTTCGTTGATGGTGTTGTGGATCCCCAGATGTAGTAAGCGCTCAGTAGTTGTGCATAACTAACTTGCGAGGGCAGGGATAGAAGAATGAGGATGTGTGCGCTGCGCTCCCTTGCCGCCAAAATGCATTCGACATCGCTGATCACCCACTTATATAGTGGAACCTCATGAGAGCAGCGTCACCTCCCAATGGACCGTCTTGAGAAGATGCGATGGCTGCTTCCACGTGTGGCTAATGATGCAACTTCAAGCGAGGTATTTACGTCTCATACTTTTTCTGAGTCCGTCGCGAAGTAGAGAAATATTAGTTAGCTAGTGAGCGGAGATCGAGTGACATAAAGGTTAACTATGAATAATGCTTAGTTTCGCAAGAGAGCCACTTAGGGAAGCTGTGTTGCGTGTTAGTAATAACAATGAACTATATTCTAGGTAGTTTGGAATACTTGTGTACAACGCGTTTTCTATTGCTTTACATGCAATGCTTGTGAAAGATATAGGACGGAAATTAAGGGGTGAAGTCTTTTCACCTTCCTGACCTTCCAGTGAGCAGGTAGGGCACCAATATTAAGGAACTGTTGAAAATCTCATGAAAGCACTATTAAACTACTTTTCAGCCTTATATAACTTCTTAGTTTAGACAATTTTTGCGCACTTCCCCCTTGATGACCTTTGAAATGAATCAGCCTCACGGGAACAAGATTTGTCTCGCGTGGTGTGCCATATCGCATGCCATAGCGCATGCGCATGCCCCTTTTCTCGCATTTGGCAGTCTGACGCGCCCCGCCGCGGTGGCTCAGTGGTTAGGGCGCTCGACTACTGATCCGGAGTTCCCGGGTTCGAACCCGACCGCGGCGGCTGCGTTTTTATGGGGGAAAAACGCTAAGGCGCCCGTGTGCTGTGCGATGTCAGTGCACGTTAAAGATCCCCAGGTGGTCGAAATTATTCCGAAGCCCTCCACTACGGCACCTCTTCTTCCTTTCTTCTTTCACTCCCTCCTTTATTCCTTCCCTTGCGGCGCGGTTCAGGTGTCCAACGATATATATGAGACAGATACTGCGCCATTTCCTTTCCCCAAAAACCAATTAAAAAAAAAAGTCTGACGCGGTTAAAACAGCGGGTGAGGTGGAGGTGCTTTGCCGCGTCTAAACAGTGCGAGGACAGATTGTGCACCTTCATATAGCACAACCGCCGATGAATATTTTAATCAGCGTGTGCTGTTCATTTCTTCTTTGCGCCTGGCAGCCTTGGAAATCAATATTCAAGTCGAAGCTCTTCGACTGCGACAATAATTTCGCTTTTTAAAGCAACAGCTTTACCGGTTTAGTCACGCGAAGCTCATCGATGCAATTTGACTTTCAAGTGGAGGAGCGGGGGAGGTAATGCACCTACGTGACTTACCACGTCACTTCTTGCCCGGCCGGGAGCTTTGGCTCTGGGTGACCGGGAATCGCATCGAGCACAACCAACATTCCGCTGAACGCATCAAAGTGCACCGGCGTTCAATAATAATAATATTATTAAAAGTAACTGCTTTTGGGGGAAAACGAAATTGTGCAGTATCTGTCTCATATATCGTTGGGCACCTGAACCGCGCCGTAAGGGAAAGGATAAATGAGGGAGTGAAATAAGAAAGGAACAAAGAGGTGCCGTAGTGGATGGATCCGGAATAATTTCAACACCTGGGGATCTTCATCGTGCACTAACATCGAACAGCACACGGCAGCCTTAGCGTTTTGCCTCCATAGAAACGCAGCCGCCGCGGTCGGATAATTGGTTTTTGGGGAAATGAAATGGCGCAGTACCTGTCTCATATTGTTACAGTACGCAGTCGCCAAGCGAAGACGACGTGGTTGTGTCGCTGAGTAGTCGACGACAACGAAGACGCTGCCGCTAGTGCTTGTGTGCTTACTAAAGAGTAGAAGCAGAAGAAGTGCTTGTGTGACCCGTTTCGTGGTGTGTCTTCTGTGTACGGCGTACCGTTTCTGCTGCTGGACTAGCCTCGTAATATTTGGTGGAGGTGCTGGGTATAACACCACGCCCTGGACCTCCGCAGCGGTCGTCACGTTGAATCCATCGCTATGCCATCGAACCCACCTCCGGCCACAGCGTCAACCCCAGCGCCGACCGTTGTCGTGGCACAGCCTCGCGACCCGGGCACCTTTTGTGGCACCGATGACGTCGATGTTGAAGACTGGCTAGCCATGAGCGTGTGAGTAAGCACAACCGATGGGAAGCGACCCTCATGCTTGCAAACGTCATCTTCTACTTGGCGGGCACGGCACGCGTCTAGTTTGAGACGCATGAGGAAGAACTTACCTCTTGGGACACCTGCAAGCAGGAGCTCCGCGACTTATTTGGCAAGCCAAATGGACGCAAGCTCGCCCATAAAAAAGACCTCGCTTCTCGAGCTCAGTCATCGACCGAGTCTTACGTCTCCTACATCCAGGACGTGCTCGCTCTTTGCCGAAAAGTAGACAGCGCCATGTCAGAGACCGACAAGGTGGGCCACATCCTCCAGGGGATCGCCGGCGATGCTTTTAATTTGCTCCTCTGCAAAGACTGCGCAACGGTCGACTCTGTCCTTCAGGTATGCCGGCAGTTTGAGCAAGCCAAACACCGCCGCATTGCTCCCCGTCTCAACCGCCTTCCGAACACGGCGGCGACATCCTCCTGCGAAGACCTGCCAACACTGCAACAGCCGTCCCATCCTGCCAACTTAAACAGAATTGTGCGGAGGGAACTGGAGGCTATGACTCCCATCGCCTTCGCCCCTAAGGCGCCTGACGCTACGATTGCTCTGATCCAGGCCGTTGTTCGCCAGGAGTTCGCGAACGTGGGTCTCAATTCTGGCCTACCCTCTGCGTCGCCCTGTGCACCAACCAGCGCTCCATTGATTGCCGCTGCTTCACCGACTCCGGCCATCCCACCGCATTATCGCTACCGGAATCCTGCGGACTGGAGAACCTCAGACGACCGGCCTATCGGCTTCACCTGCTTAGGTGTCGGCCACATTTCCCGCCACTGCCGCAGCCGTTGGTTTTCCCCACCTCACTCTAATTATGATCGTCGTATGGACTACGGACCTCGTTCTGATTACGATCGTCGTGCTGACTACGGACCGCGCCAGATGTTCCCGAGTATTCACAGGCCAACAACACTCCGACCCCACGCAGGTACAGCCGCTCGCCTTCACCTCAGATCCGTCGCTCCCGTTCGCCGCAACTTCAACGTCCGTCCACTCCTCCCTTACCTGACTCTCATTCGGAAAACTAACCAATGCAGCTCCCGGAGGTGACGCTGCATTGACGACCCGGCCCGAAAATACTCTCCTAACCCCCGCTCCTCGCCGCAACCTTCCCGATATCTGCGTGGACGGTGCACCAGTTAAGGCTCTGATTGACACTGGCGCTCAAATTTCTGTCTTGAGCTCTTCCCTTCGCCGTCGTTTGAAGAAGGTTGTGACACCCGCCGTTTCCTCAGCCGTTCGTGTCGACGACGGTGGTGCTGCTGCTGTCGTTGGAATGTGCACTGCGCGTGTTTGCATTGCCGGGCGTACTACAGCCGTCCTAGTCCTGTTCACTGTGCTCGACCACGGCCCCCACGATTTGATCCTCGGCATCGACTTTTTAACAACCCGCGCGGCGCTAATTGATTGCTCTACTGGCCCTCTTCGTTTGTACCTGCCGCTCTGCCTGAAAGCGCTTATTCCAAGCCGTCCCGCTTACATGCCGCTGAATGTTCTCGCCTGCCGCACGATTCTGCAGTCTATGTTCCAACGTCTCCGGTTCCCCCGTCCCCGATGGTGCCTACATCACTTGCCCAATCAAGGACGTTGTCCTCCTCCGAAATGTCATCCTTCCACACACCGTCCTGGCCGTCATCGGTAACCGCATCTACCTTCCGATTCTCAACTTCAGCCTCTGTACTCAAGTTTTACCCTGTGGAATCGCACTCGCTGAACTATTTCCTTTGGCCGAATGCAGTTTCTGCCCTCGCAGCTGAGCCTCAGACTGGTCTCCCTGATTCCCGCTCGGCAGCTTCACGTCCGGACCTTATTTCCGCAATGATCGCGGTGGATTTGCTACCTGACCATGCCAGCGCGCTCACCACCCTCTTAGTTTCCTACAGTGACGTCTTCGTTTTTGGGAATCGTTCTCGCGGCCAAACTACCATTGTGCCCCATCACATAAGTACGGGCGATGCCAGCCTCATACACAGAAGGCCCTATCGTGTCTTCCTTCCTGAGCGCCATGTCATTCAGACGGAGGTGGGCAAGATGCTGGCGAACAACATTATCGAGCCTTCTAGCAGTCCGTGGGCATCCCCTGTTGTGTTCGTTAAAAAGAAAGATGGCAGTTGGCGCTTCTGTCTCGACTATCGCCATCTTAATCAAATAACAAAGAAAGACGTCTATCCTCTTCCGAGAATTCATGACGCCCTCGACTGCCTACACGGCGCCAGCTATTGTTATTCTATTGATCTCCGCTCCGGCTACTGGCAAATTGCTGCTGACGAACAGGATTGTGAGAAGACAACCTTTGTAACCCCCGATGGCCTGTACCAGTTCAAGGTCATGCCTTTTTGCCTCTGCAACGCTCCTGCCGCCTTTGAGCGTGTGATGGACTCGCTCCTGCGTGGATTCAAATGGACGACGTGCTTGTGCTACCTTAATGACGTTGTCGTTTTCTCCCCCACTTCCGAAAGCCACCTACACCGTCTTTCTACAATCCTTTCCGTCTTCCGCCGCGCCGGCCTCCAACTCAACTCCAAGAAGTGCAGCTACGGCCAGTGCCAAATCAAGGTCCTCGGCCACATGGTCGATGCTTCTGGTGTCAAGCCCGACCCTGACAAAGTTCGTGCCATCCGCGAGTTCCCCACCCCCCGTTCCTCGAGCGATGTGCGCAGTTTCCTCGGGCTCTGCTCGTATTTCCTCCGGTTTATCCCGAACTTCGCCGACACGGCCCATCCCCTTACTTCCCTCTTGAAGAAAGATGTGCCTTTCTCCTGGGGCATTGACCAAGCTAGCGCCTTCACCGCACTTGTTGCAGCCCTCACAGCTCCACCTGTGCTGGCCCATTTCCACCCTTCTGCGCCTACGGAACTTCGCACCGACGCCAGTGGCCATGGTATTGAGGCCATCCTTGCGCAGCGCCACCAAGACCACCATCGTGTCATTGCTTACGCCAGCCGCCTGCTTTCTCCCTCTGAACGTAACAATTCCATCACTGAGCGGGAGTGCCTTGCACTTGTTTGGGCGTTAACTAAATTCCGCCCTTATTTGTTTGGGCGGCCCTTCTGCATCGTTACGGACCACCATGCCTTGTGTTGGCTCTCCTCTCTTAAAGACCCCGCAGGCCGACTGGGTCGCTGGGCCTTGCGCTCTCAGCAATACACATTTACTGTTGTTTACAAGTCTGGCCAGTTGCACCAAGGCGCTGACTGTCCCGCCATCCTGTCGATCCTCCTGATTCCCACAACCATGATACCTACGATTGTGTTTTGTCCATCTCGAACTTTCTACACATAGACGACGAGCAGCGCCGTGATCCATCTCTGCGACCTATAATCGACCGCCTCCGAAGCGGCACTTCCGATCCTGACCTGAGCCTGTTCGTGCTGCAGCAGGATATTCTCTACCGTTGAAATATGCACCCTGATGGCGCCGACCTCTTCCTCGTCGTCCCGACGCATCTCCGCCCCACGGTCCTTGCCCGGCTTCATGACGCACCTACTGCAGGGCACCTCGGCGTGTCCCGCATGTACGACAGCGTGCGCCGGCGGTTCTTCTGGCCTGGCCTCTACCGCTCTGTCCGCGGTTGCGTTGCTGCCTGCGATCATTGTCAGCGCCGGAAAACGCCCCCGCACCCGCCTAGTGGCCCGCTTCAGCCCATCGACATTACGACTGAGCCATGTTTCCGTGTTGGTCTCGATCTGCTCGGGCCTTTTCCCACATGAACTTCCGGAAACAAGTGGGTTGCCGTTGCGACTGATTACACTACCAGGTACGCTATCACGCGCGCTATCCCGACCAGCTGTGTCTCCGATGTCGCCGACTTTCTCCTCCATGACGTCGTCTTGCTTCATGGCGCTCCACGTCATCTGCTTACAGACGGAGGCCCCTGCTTTGTTTCTAAAGTGGTCCACGGCCTTCTCCGCTCCTGCTCCGCCCGTCACAGGTTCACCACGGCCTACCATCCCCAAACTAACGGCCTTACTGAGCGACTTAAACGCACCCTGACGTACATGCTGTCCATGTATGTCTCCGACCACCATCGTGACTGGCACGTAAGTTTACCCTTCGTGACGTTCGCCTACAATTCCTCATGCCATCATACCACCGGATACTCCCCCTTCTACCTGCTTTTTGACCGCGACCCGTTGCTACTTTTTGAGAGCTTACTGCCTTCTGACCCTTCTACTGGCAGTTATGCTTGTGACGCCATTGCCCGTGCTGACGCCAATCAAATCGCTAGGGATCGTCTCCACGCTTCTCAGACCGCTCAAAAACGTCGTTACGACCTTCATCATCGTGACGTCCATTACCCTCCAGGCTCCCTGGTACTCCTCTGGCTCCCTGCATGCCGTGTGAGACTGTGTGAGAAGCTCCTTCCTCGTAACGTCGGTCCTTACCGCGTCTTGAGGCAACTGAGCGATGTGACCTATGAACTCACGCCGCTGCACCCCACTTTCTTTCCGTGGCCCCCTCCACACAGCTTGTGCACGTCGCCTGTCTTAAACCCTACCACACTCACCCACCCCCTAAGCCTCCCCGGTTCTGTGCCTTCTCTCTCGGGGCGGAGGGGGGGGGGAGTAGTGTTACGGTACGCAGTCGCCAAGCGAAGACGACGTTGTTGTGGCGCTGAGTAGTCGACGAAGACGAAGACGCTGCCGCTAGTGCTTGTGTGCTTACTAAGGAGAAGAAGTGCTTGTGTGACCCGTTTCGTGGTGTGTCTTCTGTGCACGGCGTACCGTTTCTGCTGCTGAACTAACCTCGTAATAATACATCGTTAGAAACATGAACCGCGCCGTAAGGGAAGACATAAAGGAGAGAGTGAAAGAAGAAAGGAAGGAAGAGGTGCCGTAGTGGAGGGCTCCGGAATAATTTCGACCACCTGGAGATCTTTGACGTGCACTGACATCGCACAGCAGACAGGCGCCTTAGCGTTTTGCCTCTGTAAAAACGCACCCGCCGCTGTCGGGTTCAAACCCCGGAACTCCGGATTAGTAGCCGAGCGCCCTAACCACTGAGCCACCACGGCGTTCAATGCTGAACCCACTTTCATGCCCTGCTCTTGCGGTGCCGGCCAAGGCTTTCCCGCTCGACTCGGTCAACACACCTGGGATGCCTCCTTTTCTCCTCTCCGAAACGCGGCGACTGCAACGGAGGGCACATATGCCGGAGCACTACATGGCGAGTGTTGCATCAAACACAAGCAGCCTTCCATTAAACGCGTCAAAGTAGGCCGGCGTTCTGTGTAGAACCCACTTTCATGCAGGGCACATGCAATGCCGCGTCTGCAAGACATCAGGAATGAAAAAAATTAACGATGGCAAACGATGAAACACACATGTTCGTCGCTATGAGCCTATCCTGGCTTAAGCCACATCACAACCAAAAAAAAACAATACATTTTGCTTGCATAACCACGTTTAGCTGATCTAAACGGCAACCATTTTTCCCCAAACGTTTACAGGGGCGCCAAACTTGAAGAAGGTCTTTGAAGTGTAAGCAGAAATTCCGGTTGTGTAGCCAAGTATAAAGAATTAAGGTATTTTCTATGATATGCGTACTAAAGAAGAAACTAGTAATTACAAGCATAAAAACAGAAGGATGTTGCAATTTTGAAGGGAAAACTCCACTTGTCGCGTACAAATCTTGACGATCGTGTTAGGCCGCAGATATGACTTCGAAGCACCCGCCGCTATGGCTGAGTGGTTAAGGTGCTCGGCTACTGATCCGGAGATTCCGGGTTCGAATCCGACCGCGCCGGCTACCATCGGATCCCGGGGTACACCACAGGGTGCGGTTTTATCTCCCCTCTTCTTCAACCTCGCAATGAAAGACCTTCCCTCAAAATTAAGCTCTATGCCCGGCATCCGATATGCCCTATATGCGGATATCTCTATCTGGGCATCAGAAGGCAATCTCGGGCACATGGAGACCTGCCTACAACATGCAGCGGAGGCTTTGGATACTTACTCTGCATACTGTGGTCTCCAGTGTGCTCCCACCAAATCAGAATTTGTCCATATTCGATCCTCTCCTCGGGACGACACTTCACACCTCACACTCCCTTCGGGTCCGATTAGAGAGGCCAAGGAGATCCGCATCCTCGGTCTCTTTATTCACCAACAACGCAGACCGGACACAACCCTCGCAAAACACCGCATGTATGGCGATCAGGTGGGCCGTATGGTACGCCGAGTCTGCAACAAGCGTGGGGGGTTACGAAGTAAAGATGCCTTGACGCTGGCATATGCCTTTGTAACGAGTAGAATTCTCTACTCAACCCCCTGCCTTCACATGCGCAAACACGGCGAGGACCAACTCGAGGTCATGCACCGCAAAGTCATCAAACGGGCTCTTGACCTTGCCATTACCACATCCAACCAGTGTTTGTTGGACCTGGGGGTGGTCCACACCTGTCGGGAATTCCGAGACGCCCATCTGTGTCGCACTGTAGGCGCGGAAAGTGAGTCCTGCCACTGTGGTGTTTTCGTGGACCACTGCTGCGGTGAACCACCCCCCACGGTGGGGACCGGCAATGTCCACGTAGTACACGTGTTGTCGAGCATAATGTCGCTCCAGTGCTTCCGCACGCGCCTGGCGACGGCCATTGTGGTTAGAGTGTGACATGTTGCGGGGAATGGGTCGGACCCTGAGGGCGCGTCTCCAGGGTTCTGGCGCTCGTACCTGTTCCTCAAAGGTGATGATATGTTGGATGTGGATGTGGATACGCGCCTATCACAAACGCCATCCGGTCGCCGCATTCTTGACCGACTCCACATCTAACAAACCATCACCTTTGAGGAACGGGTACGAGCGCCAGAACACAGGAGATGCGCCCTCAGGGTCCGACCCATTCCCCGCAACATGTCACACTCTAACCACAATGACCGTCGCCAGGCGCGTGCGGAAGCACTGGAGCGACATTATGGTCGACAACACGTGTATTACGTGGATATTGCCGGTCCCCACCGTGGGGGGTGGTTCACCCCAGCAGTGGTCCACGACAACACCACAGTGGCAGGACTCACTATCCGCGCCTACAGTGCGACACGCGGAGGAAATCGCGATTGCGCTAGCACTCTCCCTTCCACAAGTGAAACACATCATTACCGACTCGAAGGGGGCCTGTCGGAACTATGAGCTGGGATGGATACCTCCTGTCGCCTGGAGCATCCTACAAAATTGCTGTCAGTCCAGTGACCCTCCAAACTGTAACCTCATCTGGGCTCCCGGCCACCAGGGACTCCAGGGCAATCAGTTTGCCGACCAGGCGGCCCGCGCGCTCTCTCCCCGGGCACTCAACTTGCTCAGGAAGCCTACTACGAGCCTACCCAATATCTAATTACATTCAAAGACATCACAACATATTATAAGGACAGTCATCATTGTCGCTTTCCGGAACCCCGTAAGGGTCTCCGGAGAGCAGACGAACGGCTTCTCAAAATTTTTACAAATACAATGCTGTGCCCGGCAGTATTGAAACACTTCAATTCACAATTTGATGGTGGGTGCAGACTGTGCGGAGCGACGTTCTCGGACGTTTTCCATATGGTCTGGGCCTGCCCTTCCAATCCCCACCCTTCCCAATCCTTCATCTCCCACCCTTCTAGGGAGGCCTGGGAGGCGGCGCTGCTCAGCTGCCAAGACCTGCAGTCCCAGCGGACCTCGGTCGCCAGGGCGCGAGCGGCGCTAGACGCCATTGGGGCTCCGGAATAGGAGCTCCGCCTAGATTTGTGAGGACCTGGGACATAGGGCCTGGGCCCAAACACCTCCTTGTAAATAGTAAATGTTTACCACCACCACCTGCGTTTCGATGGAGGCGAAACGCTAAGGCGGCCGTGTGCTGTGTAATGTGAGTGCACGTGGTCGTAATTATTCTGGAGCCCTCCACTACGTCACCTCATTGTTCCTTTCTTTTTTCACTGCCTTTTTTATCTCTTCCCTTAGGGCGTGGTTCAGTTGTCCGCCGATATGTGACAGATATTGCGCCATTTGCTTCCCCAAAAACCAATTTTCAGTTTTTAAGTGGGCTGAATAAAAAAACGGAAAAAAATTCTGGTTTAGGTAGGAATCGGAACCGGGCCTGCCGCATGCGTGACGGGGATGCTTCCAATGAGCCACGACTGTTCTTTTTTAATTTATTGCCTCACTTTGGTAAAAAAAATTAACCAAAACAAAAAAACAGAATGGAATCAAGCAAACTATATACATTGAATAAACAATGTACACATTGGTCATTAGTAAACAAAAAGCCAAACACTGCCTTCATTACATTAAATTTCACGCATGACAGCAAGCGGCCCTGCTCTTGACAGCCACTCAGGAGGTACCGTGGCCGATTTTTGCACTGCGACAAACAAATCCATGTACACTTGAAAACAAATACTAGGCTGTCTGGCGTCTTTGCCACAATATCCTGCCATTCTCGAGCACCATATACAGCGGAGGCTCAAGAACATTATAGGATCAAATGGTGCCCTATCCTCATTGTCAGTGGTTAAATAAAGAATTTCCTGCGCGTCAGGTGATAGCTCTTTCTTTATTGTCCTTTGTAACACATCCAAAAAATAAACCCCTTCCCAGCAATGCAAAAAAACATGGTCTGTTTTTTCTGGCTCTTTATAAATTAGGCAGTTCGTTCCCCACGCTAAAAGGAAATCCATCCCATCTTCACACTTTTTAACTGGTAGCTTCCTGGTGTGTAATTTGAAGAAAGAGGTCTTCACTCCTGATGGCAGCGGCATTTTTTTTACCCTCTTTAAAACATAACTGCTATAACCTCCACTGTACAAGGCCCTATACATGAGTTCTGGGAAAACAATATGACAAAGATCACGATACAACTTTTTCCCCACCACGACTGTTCGACTGTTCGACTCTTGGAAGTGAATGAAGGCGCGTCTAGTGAATGCATATATGTCTAAGAAACGTATCTTCCAGTTATCTACTGAGGCGTGCATGAATAATTTGATGATGAGCATGTAAATTACAGACGTTCCGATTAAGCGAGTAGCGAAGTTGTCTGAAACGCACTCAATGTTACAGACGCCAAGCCCCGTCTAGTTTCCTGATACACCAAAGCTTTAGCATTCTAACCAAGCTAAACAGTAGTTAAGCGAACCCTAATTTTTTTGAAATATTGTGCATTAGGGTATAAAATTAGCAGCATAATTATTAAGACAAAGTTAACAACAATTAAAGTAGACAATAAAACAGCATGGCCGCCAATGGAATACGAAACCGTGACCTCTACATATCGCCTGCCGTGATCTACCCCTGCATTGGTAGAGCTATCCAGCTGACAAAAGGAGGTCGTAGGTTCGAATACCACCAACAACGAGGTTGGCTCTCTGTTTACTTTCTTTCAAGGTACCTTCTATCTTAATGATTACGCTGCTATATCCGACCCTAGCGAAACAAAGTAGTATCACAATGTAAAACGTGTGCTTGCCAAACAAGATAAAAAAGACAATAAGAATGATGTTTCGACGACTGAGCTGGTGCTTATTTGTACAAAAGGTGGACTGCAAAGGCTGTGGCTAAATTACTGCTTGCACGGCAAAATGAAGTTATGTAAATCTTGGGAAAATTGCCTCGCGTCCAATTTCGTGCGTTATTCCGAGGGTGCCGACAAGAGCCATATTGGTGTTTTTCCTGAACCGAAGGCACTAAAGACTAAAACCACTAAGACACCACGATCCTCTTTTCTCGTATTACGGCAAGCAACACGCTGTCCTTAAGATGCCAGTTCCGCTAACCGAAATGCACTGGAGTGCATAGCGGAGGAATTTATTAGATATGCTAACCAACATTGGCAGCTACAGCGTGACAATGTACCGTTACGCTCTCTACAGCCTCTTTTAAAATAACACTGACGACTATTCGGAACTATCCTGCTTCGATTGATTACCGCACTCTAATGACGAACATTTTTTTTAATTTTAAATACCTTTATTGCAGTTGTAAACTAAAAAATAGCGGTATTGCGCATACGAGATATGCCTACGGTATACGCCTGCGATAATGCTCTGAAATTATATAGGTGCTACTACCGTGCACTGTTCAGGAAAGCGTGGCGAAAGTGCCCAACTGCTCCTCTTTGTATATGACTTTACTTAAAATGTTGCTTCAAGCTCTTTAAATTGTTTTATTTGCTTCGGTTATGAGCAATAAGGACTGCGCAATAATTAGAGCTAGACAAGGATGGTAATATACATACGCTGACTGACATTTGCCGCTTTGTTTTCACTCTACTATTTTTGGTAACTCGCTCAGTTCACGGTGTTGCTACAATTAATTTCTTTGATTTACGATCAACGATTGGCATGAAGAGATACGTAGCGCAAGGCAAGACTATTCTGTAGAACCGCGCAAGGTATGCAATTGGCAGCCTGAAGCCAAATGTTTCTGCGGATCGTCAGGGCTTTTTACCACGTTTTGTGCAATTATTGCAGCCCCGTCGGTGCGATGTTTTTGATTGCTGGAGTTGTAGGGCAGCTGCAATGACATTCGCCTGTAGTGACAGCCGTTGTTGTGATAGGTCGCTGTGTTGGTGGCTGTGCCGGTCTTGTTGCAATTGACCCATTAACAGGTATCTTCTGGCAGATGCCTCGAATGCAGACCTAGAAAATAGATGGAAGCGTCTGCATTTGATTAAACAGAAAAATTACAAGACACTTTGGCAACTGAAGTGTTGAGAGGCGAAAGCCGGCCATTCTGTGAGAATTTTCACTATGCCGTGACGACTTCCGGTGGATGTGACATCACACCATTCCCGTAACTATATCGATACCCAAATTATACCTCTTTCGGGGGGCCTTAAGTATTAATTAGGCTTAAATACACATTTTGTCATCTAATTTGACATAAATCCGACGTTTTACCGACCATTCTGCGACAATTTTCTCTATGCCGTGGCGACTTCCGATGCATGTGACGTCACAGCTTTCCTGTTACTATATTGGCGTCCGCGCTATTTCGACGCAATTTTGAAATTTTGGCTACAGTTAACTAATTACACTACAGTCATCAAACGTGCCTTCTAGGTTCATTTTTCTTCCTCTATCTGAAGATAGGATCATTTTCCTTCCTATCCTTTTTTAGTTCCCCAGTTAACACGTCTGACAGCCTCTGTTGACGGACGGACAACAGTATGAGCCATTAAAGGTTTACGCCTTAAAAACACGACTTTTTTAACCACTGGGAAAATAGCGCTAAAGCAACATTTCACCTGCATCTCCTATAACTCCAGAATGAAAAAAATGCGTAACTCATTATTCTTGCAATAATGGTCAAGTCATCACTGTTAAATTATTTCAGGTTTGTCAACTATAACTTTATTATGATAAAAAGAAACGGATATTTTTCCTGTTGTATCCATGTCAAGACTTTTAAGTTATCTAATAAGGCAGAACAAGCTTTTCAAACTGAGGTAATGCGAAATGTTGCAAATTTTTAGCTTAATTTATTGCTTGTTTCCGCAGCATTCTTAAACTACCACTGCCTAATTAAAAGGACATCAATGTTAGAGTATGTGTAAGAACAACTTGGACGACGCTTAAACTACCCTCAAGAGTGCAATGCGAGAGCTTGACACGTCACACAAGTCTCTTCCGCCTGCTGAGTGCCCATAGGCTGTGTTGAACTTGCCACGAGAATTGCTGAGGCTAGTTGGCGGGCCCAGTGAAGTGTTGCCTACTCTGAGGTATGAGGTGATTGCACGAGGCCTCTAAACTACTGCACTCAACGAAAGCTCCTCAGTAGTGTAGAGGTAGCTGCCTGGCTCGTGACCCCTAGGGTAGCAGTTCTATTCCCGGAAATATTTTAGGCGGAAGAGTTTACGACAGCGTCACGACCCTGTCAGCAAGTTGCGCTTTTTTTGTCTCATAGACGGACGCTGGTATTATTATCGCATTTATATAATCCACTAGCGCATTAAATATTTTAATAAGACTTGTTCTTCAGCAGGCATACTGAGAACGACTGTAGAGAGCCTCAAATAATTATTTAATGAGAGCGCATGATACTCTGTCATGTCAACATGGATACATTGTTTTTTACTATTAACACCATCGTGATGCATTTCGCGTCACTCTAATATGCCTTTCTTTTTCTATCAAACTAACTGTTATATAGCCTCGGCGACCAGTTGGCGACCGAGCATTATTTTACGAACCACCCCTGATTGCACGAATGAGAAATCAAACTTCCTATATCTTTCTGCCATTGGCTTCACAACTCGGCGCATCCTGTTTACCTTGCCTTCGCCACAGGACATGTAATCCAAGGTGTTGTGCAGCTGGTAGTAATAAACGTAGTAGGAATACAAAACGCCGCTATAGTAATATGGCTGGTAAACTGGATACTGGCATTTCAACTTGCACTGTTGGAGCGTAGGTGAGTTCTGCAGTAGAAAAAAAGAGCGTTTTTTCAGAGGATGTCTAGAAAAAACAACTTGGCTGACTACTACCACTCTCATATTAAGGTTGCGCCTTCATTTGCACACCTGTTTACAAAATCCTAGATTACTAGAAGTGGGCACTGCTGTGCACTAATCAATATCATTCCTCTTCTTAAGGAAGACTAAAACATTATATACCCTCACAGACACTTCGCGAATGTTGTTTTCGTACTGAATGGTTCAGGAACTTTTTAATAATAATTGGTTTTTGAGGAAAGGAAATGGCGCAGTATCTGTCTCATATATCGTTGGACACCTGAACCGCGCCGTAAGAGAAGGGATAAAGGAGGGAGTGAAAGAAGAAAAATAGAGGAGGTGCCGTAGTGGAGGGCTCCGGAATAATTTCGACCACCTGGGGATCTTTAACGTGCACTGACATCGCACAGCACACGGGCGCCTTAGCGTTTTTCCTCCATAAAAACGCAGCCGCCGCGGTCGGGTTCGAACCCGGGAACTCCGGATCGGTAACCGAGCGCCCTAACCACTGAGCCACCGCGGCGGGTACAATGTTCTTGTTATTTTCAGTTTTTATCTATTTAACCCTACAAAGTTCGCCTCCAGCAATCCAAAATGCGATTAGCAGTATGCGTAAATGAATAAAAAGAATAATAAAAAATCAGAACTTAAATTACTGCTTTTTTATAAAAAATGTTAGAGTCACTATTGCACGAATTATTAAGAAATATACGCAACACAAATTTCGCCAACTCGTCCCGCCATCATAGCTGAGGCATTAAGCTGAGGAAAAGATGCATCAAACAAACAATATAATGACGTTTCTAGTGCTGTTCCACCAGCGCAGGGTTGTCTGGAAGAGTCTAGCCTGTTTAGAGTGGCAAGACGGTAATATCTTCGCGAGCCTTGAGTAAGTTTCAATGATTTAGTCGCATGCAATTTGCAACACATCCCTTGGGAAGCTTTAATTATGCATAGGTATGTCCTCAACATTTTCGAAATTCTCGATTACTGGAGTCAGCGGGTATGCAAGTGTGCAGTTCCAACTAACTGAAGATGCTGTTTTCAGTGCGGTGGTAAAAAAAGCAGTTATACGCCGGTAACTTGTCAATTTGGAAAATTTGGGGAGAATAACCTAGCGCAAAAATATGTCCGGAGAGGCAGACAGCACAAGAAAGTGTGTTTTTCTTTGGTAATGCTCGTCGTTGAGAGAAGAGTCTCTCGGTTATGTTTCGAAGAGAGAGCCAGCTTCAAATTTTGGTGGAGAGTATTCCTTCCATGGTCTTTGCAAGGCTCTATGCAACATCCGTCTTGCAGCAAACGTCTGGTATTACTCTGGAGTAGGTGCGTTGATGTTGTCAATTGCACGTTTTTGCCCTCGACATTTTAAAATCAAAATTACTTGAGGCCAAATTTAACTGTCGCACATCTTCTTAAGACCCCAGTAAGTTAGCCAGTTTTAATGAATCACTGCAGGAAGCTATAAAAGTGTTTCATCGAAGCTGAATAAGAAATTGTGAGAATAGGTTTTTTCACGTATCAAGACGGCTTTTGCAGAACAATATTACCTGCGCTGGCTAACATCACAAAAGAGGTAAACAAAGTTAACTAGGTTGCAGCTAAACGAATGTCTGATACATAACTTTTTAACTTATATAGTTAGAAACCTGGTTGCAAATAGAGATCAGTAGCCGGTTTCGGCTAGTAGCAAATTCAGTTTTTGAAATTTCAAAAACGCGGTTATCCCTGGCGCTGTGGTTTGACAAACTTCTACTACTTACATGCAGTGGAGGGGTTGCTCTCCCTGCATGCCTTTCGAAGGCACATCTATTTTGGCATGGCGTAGCCAAAATTTGATCGGTTGTTGGGAAAATATTCTAAGGAAAATTGGCGAATTTTTTGCAGACAATAAGTATGCATACAGGTGAATATTAAGACGGTTAATAACTACAAATAAATACTCAGCTTTCCTATTGCGGATTTCAGGGAGCAAGACTGTATTACGAAATAGAAGACCGTCAACAAAGACGGTGATTAAAATTCTCAAGTTTTCGTAATCCTGAACATCATTCCAAATATTAAACTTCAAAAATGCACATTTTAAAAGGCCCTCAAATGGCTTCTCCGACTTGAATATATTTAAAATGCTGGCGCTGCATTTGATATTGACGCCAATTCAAGTAAAATCTTCATCATTATCAAACACGCCAATGGCACCTGTATTAAATGCATAAGAAATGCGAGTTACGCCATTTTTTCATACGGCACGCGGGAAAAGCACTCAAGGAACCTAAATTTGTATTTGACATTCGATATTTTAACAACATTGCCGATTCAGAAAATTTAAGATCGAAGATCACCTTTAATTTTAAGGCGTTTTATTTCGCAACATATTCTTCCTCTGTAAAATTGGAAAATAAACAGTTGCCTCTTACTTTTACCTATTTGCTGATATGATTACAAATTTGTTCAGGTACATAATATTGACCTTACTGCAAAATCCAGATAGCCAAACTTCCCCGTCGTATCTCTTACAGTGTTTAAAATAAGCATCTGTATACATGAAAAAATGTTACGTGGCATACAGTTTTCTACAGTGGAAACGCCGCGTGCGGATGGTTTTTAAAAGCAACCACAGTAATGTTTTAAATTCTTTTCTTCGGATCTCATCTTTTTAGTATGGTTCGTGGCAGCCAAACTTTCTTGAGCCAAAATATACTCCAGGATTGAATTCATGCCTCCAAAACGACAACCGGTGAACAATTTTTGAAACAGAACGTACCATATCAGCAGTGACGTTAGGCTGGTTTGGAACTACTTGTTTGCAGAAATCATGAGGTGAAACCTCCATTCCTGGATACTTTTCATCTTCTCTTTTTCCTTCACGGGTAACATCCCAGCAAGTCTTTCCTCGCATTCTGTGTTGAACGCAAAAGTATTACTTTTTTTTCAAACAAAATATTTCACTTTTTTCAATTGCTTTATTAGGGCTTTATTGAGGTGATATCTTTGGGAACAGGATATAGAGTAAGTTGTTTCGTTCAATTTCAATTAATTTCCTCGGCGAGTTACAGACTGCATAAGCCCTAGCAATCAGGACAAGCGTGTGTAGCTTGCACGTCCGCCACTACGTGCTACATGGCGCTGTAGGCAAAAATTCACCGTAGAAATTTCGATCATTTCGTATATCCCACTGATTTTCTATGGCCGTTGAAAATAGTTACCACCAGTGCAGGAAGCATTTTCTAGGTTAGATTATACAGCGAGTAGGCAGAGTTGGCCTTAATAATCACCATGTTTGCGAATAATATCTAAGGTCTTCAGTTTTCACATAACTAATATTAATAATAATAATAACTTGCTTTTTTAGAGAAAGGAAATGGCGCAGTATCTGCCTCATATATCGTTGGGCACCTGAAACGCGCCGTAAGAGATTGGATAAAGGAGGGAGTGAAAGAAGAAAGGAAGAGGTGCCGTAGTGGAGGGCTCCGAAATAATTTCGACCACCTGGAGATCTTTAACGTGCACTGACATCGCACAGGACACGGGAACCTTACCGTTGTGCCTCCATAAAAACGCAGCAGCCGCGGTCGGGTTCGAACCCGGGAACTCCGGATCAGTATCCGAGCGCCCTAACCACTGAGCCACCGGAGGCGGGTTTTCACATAACTGCAAGTTTAAAATATGCCCTTTCAGTTAGTTTGTGTTCGCTACTGGCATCAGGTGACGCTGGATGCTGGATATCCGAGGAAGTTTGGCGTGAAACATGAATATCCATTCTGCAAAAACAATCTGAAGCTTTTGCCTCACGGGACCAAGGTATTCCATTGAAGTCTTATGGTTCACTACAGAGGATCTCATACGCTACCTACTTCTATTTATTTTTCACCAGCGAGATCAATCGCTCATGCTTAGCTCTCTGAGCTCGTAAGCCATCACAATAAGATCGCTTAATTATCTTCATACAAGCCGTCCCCTTTCCTCCGCAGTGTCCTTCCTTGGTCGTATGCACTAGTTACCCGCAGCCACCTGCTGGACCCTTTGCGTGGGCGATCGCACCTAGCGTTGAGTTTTTGAACTAAGCGTCCCTCCATCGAACACATGAACTCCTGCAATAAAATTTCTTCTCTCTCTTGTGCGAGCATAGAAGAAGACATGCCTCTACATGCAGATCTTGCGCAAATTTGAAATAAATTGTGCACACAAGAAGACAAGTGACTGAAGAAAGGATAAAGCTTAGCAATATAGATATTACTATAAAGTCGCTTGGTGACGGCCTTCACTCCGGCATTTTGGTGGGCAATACATCAGTTACCATGCGCTGCCTATTTATTTCTTCATTTTAGTACCTCAATGACCTACCCAAAAAAGGGGCACTATAGGAGGGGCAGATTGCACAGAAATACCAACAAAGAACCTGTCCTGTACAATGCCAACAGCAAGGTTCAAAATACAGATGAAACAGGCAGACAGCTTACAAAACCAAAATGGAATACACTGAAATGCTTTCGTAAATACAAAGCAAAAAACAAGTCAACACTAAAAGAGAAGAACCGCTGAACGGTGGGTAAGTGTTCAATAACTGATCGCAAAACAGTAAAACCGCGTAGTAAAACAAAGCACAATAGATAAACGTTGTAGGGGAAAGGTATACGTAAACCAAAAGATGTGTCTAAAGATTTAAGCTATCTTTGAATATAAGCGTGTGTTAATTATTACAGCGGCAATGGGAAGGTCGTTCCAATCTTTTGCTGTTCGGATGAAGAACGACTGCGCAAATATTTTTGTTTTTGGGCAAAGGTGTGGCACATGTTGACTGTTTTTTGCGAAAAGCCGAAAACGGGAAGTGTTTTGGGACGTAAGTGCTTAGCGGAAGTGCTTAGTAGAGACGATGAAAGAGAGCTAAACTGGCTAGATTTTCAACAGTGCTTTAATACTGGTAGCTGAATCAGTTCTTGAGATGTGCGACACTTGGGTAGGATGAATATTTGGAATGAACAAATCTAATCACGCGATTTCGGATAGTTTCTATGCTCTCAGAAAGGTATTTATGATATGGGTTCCAAAAGGCAGCTGCATATTCTAATTTTGGGCATATTAATGTTATGTAGGCAAGTAATTTTACATGTTCTGGGGCTAACTTCATTGAGTGTTCAAGATAGCCCAGAGATCGACTCGATGCTGCAGTAATGTGGTTGATATGCACTAGTCACGTAAGATCGTCAGACAGGTGTAATTCAAGATATTTGTATGTTTTAGTAGCATGTAAAGGGGAAGCGCAGAGAAAGTAGCTATGTGGAATGAAGTTGGCGGCAGAAAATTAGTTGGGCGGATGAGATTAAGAAGTTTGCAGGGATAAGGTGGGCGCAGCTGGCAAAGGACAGGGTCAATTGGAGAGACATGGGAGAGGCGTTTGCCCTGCAGTGGGTGCAGTCAGACCGAATATGATGATGAAGTTCGAGAGTCTATGGAAATTCATAACCTAACACTTAGCAATATTTAAGCACATTTGCCATCTTCCCACCAATATCCTACTTGTAGTAAGTCCCGTTTTAAGCTAGTATTTTCTTCCTGATTAGTTATTTTACCATAAATTAATTTCATCTGCAAAAAGCCGCATTTTATTCTTTATGCACTGAGGAAGATCAATAATGAAGATGCGAAAGAGAAGAGGGCCAAGCAGGTTCCTGGGGAACGCCGGAAAGAACTGGGGAAGGGTTGGATGCTGCGTTATTAATTACTAGAAACTGATTTCTCTCACTAAGTATGTTTTTTTTAATCCATGCAAGTGCAAATGGGCTAAGATTTAAAAGTTGCAATTTGCACATTCGTCGGCCATTAGGAACTCTATTACAAGCTTTTTCGAAGTCAAGAAAGGTAACATCTGTTGCTGAGTTATCTAGGTTAACGTGGAGGTCGTGAAGAAAAGTAGCTCATTAAGTTCACAGAAAAAGTCTTTATGGGATCCGTGTTGGACTGGGTGCATAAAATGGTGGTGCTCGAGGTTCTTAACAATGTTGGACAAGAAATGTGCTTCATTACTTTACATAAGACGCTGGTTAAGAATATGAGTATGTAATTGTCAATGGATCACCTTCTGCCTGATTTAAAGAGAACAGCTTTCCCTATTCTCCATTCACTAGCTACACAGCCCGAATAAAAGGACTGCATAAAAATGAATGCCAGAAACTCGAGAATTACTACCTTTGTGTTTTTCAATATCTTATAACTTATTTTATCATTACCGGCAGCTGATGGCCGCTTTGAATTATTGATTACAGTAATGGTACCAGTAGGTGTAATTGGTATTGGTTCCACAGCTTTAGTGATAAACGGACAAGAGGACTTGGGGGAGTTCAGGCAGTTTTCCCCTGCGTGAATATTGAGTAAAAGAACCGGTTTAAGGCTTCTGCAGAATCACTGTCATTGAGCGGTTTATCTAAAATGTCAGTGGTGGTTACCGCAGTGTTTAGTGACGGATTTATTGTTTTCCAAAATTTTCGGGGCTTTTTCCCCAACATATCTGATAATGTGTAAAAAAAATTTTCTTTGCCTTGTGTACACACATCGCGGCTGCCTTATTAGCTTAATTGTGTGTCTTCCACATACTAGGATTATTTTTTCAATTTTGCCGAACTGTACTGCGTTTACTCTTATTTACAAGTCTTCTAACTGCGCAATGGAACCACGGGGGAACCTTTGTTCTGAATTTTTCAGTGGGTACAAACTTCTGAATGAGATCATTGAGCAAGTTTTGAAAAAGGCACCAGTTTTCTTCAGTAGAACGCGTATAGAATCTGCTCTTATAAGGGCTATAAAAATTTTCCGGCCATTTATCGCTTCATAATTCCCGCGATCACAACAACGTATCTGTTTGTTACTTGGTTTTTCTTTATGGCTTAGGAACGTAAAAATACCGACAATAATTTTACAGTCCCTTATATATCTAAGGTAACGATAGTACTGTTGACTAGCACGGTCATAGATTAGTAGATAATCAAGTATGTTTGCGGTGCTAGCCGTTTATATAGTAGCCTGAGTGATCACCTGCGTGGTCTGGCAGTCTACAGGCCGTTAACAAAACCAGTGCATTCTTCAGAAGTTGGGCATGAATTTTGAAACCAATCTATCTTAGAGTAGTTAAAATCTCTGAAGAGAACGAACTTTGCACGTGGGTATTTCGTAAGTAAGTTGTTTAGGGCGTCGTTGAAGTATATTCTGAATTCACTTTCGGGGGACTGTAGCTCATGCATAACACGATAACCCCGCTCGAACTATTGCACGTGACCCACAGCATCTATAGGGGCGTGTCATTGTGCACTTTTGAGTGACAGATTTCTTTTTTATCGTGATAAGGACGCCACTGCCTCTTCTGAGTGAACGATCTTGAAGATATATCATGAATTCAGGCGAGTAAGGAAAATTTCGCTGTTTTCAACAGTGGTCGAAAGCCACGTTTCTGTAAACCCAATGATGTCGCATTCTGAGGATAGAATTACTTCGCTGGTTATAAATATTAAGCGCATTTCTCTATCACCTGATTGATAGTGTTAATGTGATCAATTGTTGAATACCCTTTAAGAAAGCCTGAGTCAGACAGCTTCTTCATAACTTCTCCTCGCTCCGCCCGACGAAGCCGGACCACCACGGAATGAACAATACGGGAGAATTTATTTACATTATTTACATATTTAGGTCCTTTTCTGCCGTCGGGATGCGGCCTCTATTCACGGCATCCACAACCCGTCTGTCCCGTCCTTCTTGGTCGTCCTCCTCTCTTCACGGTCATCCTTTCCAGCTTGCTCTCCCTCGTCCTTGCTTCCCCGCTGGTCTCTGCGGTCGGCTCGCTGGGAAGGCATCTTGAGCTGGTTCCCTTAATCCCACGGTCGTTACGGAGGCGGCGCGCAGACCTTGGTCTTATCGGGCGACACCCTTCTCCGGCGTATTTCGCAGGGGCCAGCATCTCACCCCTGCCTTCAACCGCGTACCCGGCGTCAACTTCCGCCACCTCGGTCAGTGCACGCGGCCGTTTCTTGGGCGCGCCGGGTCACCCGCGCGTACATGCACATAACCGCGGCGTTTTTGTGGTTGCCGTTCATCTTCGGGCCTTCGCCGTCCCCCAGGCGCCGGCTTCCGGCCCCCTTCGCGCCACCCTGGGGTGTCTCTCATCTGTCGTCCGAGCCGCGCGAACCTCCACAAAAACCACCCCTAGTTTTACTCGCGTCCGTGGCGAGCCAGAAGACATGTCCGACACCTTCACCACCACTGTGATGCGTGACATCTTGCAACGCAGCACACTTTACATAGTTCAGCACTCTTTCTCACAGTACTCAGCTAGGGTCGATGCCTAGCGACCCCGTGTCCGAGGCACCATGGCAAACCACAACAAGCGAACACGCAAAACAAAATAAAAGAGCCCTGTACCCCCTACTGATCGCCAGGAGCTATGGAGCTGGCGCTACGCACAGCGATAGTGCGTCAGCGTTGGCGTTGAGAGACCCCGCCTTTGAACGATCGTCAAGTTGAATCTCTGCAATGTCAATGCCCATCTCGTTAGGCGGGCGCTCTGAGGCGAAGTCAGAGTCAGGAACTTCAGCGAGTTGTGGTCGGTGACCACCTTGATTGTGGCCCCGAGCAACCACGTTTCCAGGCGCTGGAGAACCCAGATGATCGCGTAGGTCTCGCGTTCGATTGTTGCCCAGCGACGCTGCGTTGGGCTTAACTTTTTGCTCAGGAATGCCACGGGGTGCTCCCGACTCTCGGCATCGATTTGCGACAGACAAGCGCCCACAGCGAACTCCGAAGCGTCCGTAGCGAGCATGTACACTTTGCTGGAATTCGGAGCGAATAATACAAGGGCCTTCGCAAGGCACTGTTTCACCTGTTCAAATGCTCTATCTGCCGCTTAAGTCCAAGGTATTGAACTGGGCACCCGGCGATTTGTCATATCGGTAAGGGGCAAAACTATCGAGGAGTAGCTCGGTACGTAATCTCGGTAGTAATTGACCAACCCCAAGAAACTGTGCAACTCTCTCTTAGTGCTTGGTTTGGGGCATTCCCGGACTGCTGCTACTCGCTCGGGATCAGGGGCGTGTCTGCCAGAGCCTACAATGTGCCCCAAGTACTTCACCTCATGCTGCGCAAACTTGCATTTCCCCGCATTGGTCATGAGCCTTGCTGCCGATATAGCCGACAACACCCTCGACAGGGGCTCGAAATGCTTTTCCCATGTTTTTACATGCACCGCCACATCATCAATGTATGCACACGCGTACTCTTGATGTGGCGTTAGGATCTGGTTCATGACTCGTTGAAAATTGGCTCCCGAATTCTTCAGTCCGTACGGCATGACTCTCCAGGCGTACTGCCGCCGGTGAGTCACGAACGCCGTGTACTCCTGGGCGGCCAGATCGAGGCGTATCTGCCAGTAACCCCTCATCATATCGATCACTGTGATGTAGTTTGATTCAGACACCTAACATAACAGCTCGGTGGCTCTTTCCATGTGGAACGCATCCCGCTCGGTCACTGCGTTTAGCCGGCGGTAGTCGACGCATAGACGCACGCCACCGTCTTTTTCTGCGACGCACACGACTGGGTGTGCAAACCCGCTCTCTGTGGGATAGATGAGACCCCACTCCGTTAGTTTCCTGACCTGTCTATCGACCTCATCTCGAAGCGTCAAAGGTGAACCCACTTCGGCTCATCGCTCTCTCAGGCGAATCCTGTACATACCCGCCGTGCATCTCCCCGCCGTTTCGGAAAATGTGTCGCTATGCTGCTCCACGAGTGCGTACAGCTCATCCCTCTGCTCCGCAGTGAGGTGGTCTACCTCTAGCCTAACTTGCGAACGACCTGAATCGAACAAAGAAGGCGACGCCAGGACTTCACCGAATTTCTGGTCCTCCTCGAAAATCACCCCAACCGTGTTCATTCGCGTTAGGTACGGTCGGAGCCGATTCGCATGAATGCTCCTACTAGACCCATCCTCCGTTTGCACGAGATAACTGTAAAGTCTCTCTTCATGCACGATGTTCGCCGGTCCTACCCATTTTGCTGCGAAATTCCCCGCGCTATCTGATCCTTCGATGAGGACCTTCTCATCTCTTTGAAAATGCTTTTGCTTAGCCCTCTTGCTATAATTCAGCGAGTATCTTGTCTGCGTCGCGTGCGCTGACGAAGTGGCCCGTTCGTTCACTGCTGCCAATTTATCTCTCAACTCTCGAAAGTACTGCTCCTCGGGGGTGTTGAGACCATCGAGCATGATCCACCCTCCTGACCATGTCTTCTGAAGGATGGTAGCGGTCCGACAAGTACCCGGCCGTGCATCATTTCGAAGGGGCTCTCACCTGTCGTAGCGTTCGGGACCTCCCTGTATGCCCACAGAAGAAATGACACGTGCCTGTCCCAATCATCACCATGGGTCTGAATTACCTCGAACAGCATGCTTTTGAAAGTCCCGTTAAACCTTTCGACGATCCCATTACTCTGCGGGTGTTTGGGTGTAGAGAACCGCGGTGTCGCCCACATCTTTGCAAAGAATTCCTGCGTGAGGTAGGCCGTAAAATTTGTTCCTTGGTTCGAGCACACGGTTTCCGGCACCCCCATTCGCGAAAAAATGCCCAGCAAGGCATCACAGGTGGCCTTTGCAGTCAACGCTCACAGACACACGACCTCAGGCCATCTTGTGCATAGATCGATTACACACAGTGCGTATCGGTGACCCCTTGCGGAAGGCGGGTCAATAGGACCGATACAATTCATATTGATGACTTGAAATGGTGTGTCTGGTCGGGTAATTCGGGCGATCGGCACTCTGTCGTTAGTCCTCACGCGGGATTTAATTTGGCATTCTTTGCAACTCTGGCAGTAGCGCTTTACATCTGCAGTCATGCCGGGCCAATAGAAAGCGTCCTTAATTCTCTGGAGAGTTTTTCTCACCTAGATGGCCAGCCCACACAGTCATGAGCAAGCCCGAGCACTTCCGCACGGCGTGACTCTGGCAGTACGAGCTGCAAACAAGACCGACCCAAGACTTCGTCTTTGTGATAGAATAACCCTTCCTTCTCGATCATGCCGTGGCTACACACCCTAGCCTGATCTCATGCGTCTCTCAATGTAGAGTCATTCAAATGCGCGCGCCGGAAGAATTCCCGTACCGTGGCATCTGCGTGCGAATACTCTCCCCCACCATCATTGGCGCTAATCGATTGACCAGTCGAGGTGATGGCCGCGGCCATCGCCGCATCTTCGCAAACCTCATCGTCACCGTCACCAGTCAATATGCTCCCAGCCGCTGGCACCATGGGTGCCTCTTCGAGCAACTGTGCGGGCATGTCCGGCGTGATGAGTGCGTCTATGCCCGGAGCTAATCGATCTGTCACGGCACAGAGAATTTCAGTGCCGATCGCGGCCGCTCCAACGTATTCGGGCATCCCCAATAGTTTTAAAGGCACATACACCAACTCTGCAAGCACTTGTTCTCCAAAGGCACCGGTTAACTTGATTTTCGAATCAGCAAGCGGCTCATGGTCTCTCAAAATGAATCTTCGGATAACACTGATTTCCGCTCCAGAATCCAAGTGCCTCACGAACTCGTTCTGGCCAAAACCGAGGGCGATCGTTTTAAGGTCGCGGAAGGGACGCTTTACACCAGCAGCGTTTTCTTCATCAAAGCTGGCTCCCGCAACCCGCGCCACCAAATATCCGTCATCTGTTGTCGTTTGCACCAGATTCGTGTGCTCTGATCTCCGTTGCGGGCACTCGCGGAATAAGTGATCAGGGGAGTTGCACGCGTAGCACTGTCTGCGCGCTCTAGCCTTTGAACCTGATCGGCCGGCATCATCACCGCGCGCCTTAGCTGAGTCGATGGCTGCCCTCTCCTTTCTGACCAGGATAGCAGTGCCACCTCTTGAAACTCCCACGCTACTGTTAATGCCTTTTGCGATCTGACTTTCTTTGAATTGTTCCGCGAGGCTGGCCACTTCGTCTGTATGCAACGCCTTCCCAATAGTCTCGTTTTGGATAACGAATGCCCTGGCTTCGGGGCTTAACGCCTCCTTTAATTTATCTGCTACAACGAGTTCTCGCAGTTGCTCTAGGGAGGTTATGCTGTAGCTTTTGGAATAATAGACAAAATAATTTTGAAGTCGCGTACCGAACTGAGCCCATGATTCACTCGACTACTTTTTGGAGTGGTTAAATAGTCGCCTATATTCAGCCGAAGAAAACCTGAGCCCCTTCAAAACTTCTTCCTTGAGGGCTGAATAATCTTTGCGCTTCTCTTCCGAGAACCGAACCAATACTCCCCTGGTCTTCTCGTTCAGTCGAGGCAATAAGAGGCCCGCTCTCCGTTCTCCTTAAACGCTGTACGTGTCTAGGGTCGCTTCGACATCGTCGAACCAGCCCGGGACGTGAGCCTCCTCCGCTGGCATGTCTAACAGCACTTCCTTAAACATGTTTGTGTACTTGAGTCTCCTGTCCTCCTCCGCATCCAGTGACGACGCGTGCATAGCATCAGTGACATCAGCATTGCGGTTGCGCAGTTTTTCCGTCTTCAATTCGTTTTCAGAAATTTTGAGCTTCATCTGCAACAACGCCATCTGGTGAGCGACGGACACTGCTGACCTTTCGCTGACGCTTTCTACCTCGGCAGTCCCCGCCAGCTCCATCTGCGTATCCCCTTCGCTTTGTGCCCCTCCTTCGCCCTTACGACTACGCAAGTTATACCCCGCAGTTGCCATGGCGCCTACGAAATAAGGATTAACCAGGCACCCACCTGTCTCGTACCGCGCAGCAGGGGAAGTCTTGGTCACTTGGCCGACGCTCGAAGTGTTCGTTCAACTCTAGGCCCACGTCGTCTCTTCCAGCATCCAGTCCGGGTCCGCTTCACGTCAGGATTGTGTCGACCGCGCCAGTCAGACAGGTTCTTCCTAACTCTTCCTCGCTTGAAGTCGAGAGTTCGACGAAAACTCGTCTGGTCGGGGACAAACATATGTAATGCCACTGAGCTGCTTGCTTCATTTCAATGTGAACAAGGCTCCCGTACGGGAGCCGAAACGTCTGTTTTTGTTTTTTTTTGTTTTCTTTGGTCGGCGCTCCTTCTTCTTCGTCTTCCTCGCTTCTTCCGACGAAGCCGGACCACCACGGAATGAACAATACAGGAGAATTTATTTACATTATTTACATATTTGGGCCTTTTTCTGCGGTCAGGATGCGGCCTCTCGTCAAGGCATCCACAACCCGTCTGTCTCGTCCCTCTTGGTCGTCTCCTCTCTTCCCAGTCCTCCTTTCTAGCTTGCTCTCCCTCGTCCTTGCTTCCCCGCTGCTCCCTTCGGTCGGGTCGCTGGGAAGGCATCTTGAGCTGGTTCCCTTAATCCCACAGTCGTTACGGAGGCGGCGTTCAGACCTTGGTCTTATCGGGCAACACCCTTCTCCGGCGTATTTCGCAGGGGCCAGCATATCGCCCCTGCCGTCAACCGCGTACCCGGCGCCAACTTCCGCCACCTCGGTCAGTGCACGCGGCTGTTTCTTGGGCGCGCCGGATTACCCGCGCGTACACGCACATAACCGCGGCATGCTTGTGGCTGCCGTTTATCCTCTGGCCTTCGCCGTCCGCCAAGCGCCGGCTTCCGGCCCCCCTTCGCGCCGCCCTGGGGTCTCTCATCTGTCGTCCGAGCCGCGCGAACCTCCACAAAAACCACCCCTTGTTTCACTCGCATCCGGGGCGAGCCTGCAGACATGCCCGACAGCCTGCCTGATCATTTGGTTGATTAAAGTGTAAGGTTGCCCGGACTCTATTAGCGATTACCTTAGTAAATACCTTGTAGGCAACAGACTGTAAGCTGATCGTTCTGTAATTTTTCAACTCTTTGGTGTCTCCTTTCCTTTGAATTAAGATAATGTTTGCGTTCTCCCAAGCTTCTCGTACGATTAAGGTCATAAGGCATTGCGTATACAGGGTGGCTAGGGTTTCTAGCACAATTTCCTCTCCGTCCTTCAACAGATCTGCTGTTACCTGATCTTCAACAGCTGCTTTTCCCCTTTGCCTTCATTGATTACGAGAAAGCATTCGACTGTGTGGAAACCTCAGCTGTCATACAGGCATTGCGGAATCAGGGTGTAGATGAGCTTTATGTGAAAATACTAGAAGATATCCATAGCAACTTCACAGGCTCAATAGTCCTCCATAAAGTCAGCAATAAAATTCCAATAAGGGGCGTCAGGCAATGAGATATGATCTCGCCAATGCCATTCGCCATCTGTTTACAGGAGGTATTCAGAGGCGTTAATTGCGATCAGTTGGGGATAAGAGTTAATGAACAATAATTAAATAATCTGCGATTCGCTGATGACATTGCCTTGCTGAGTCATTCATAAGATGAATTCCAAAGCATGATCGATGATTTAGACAGGCAGAGCCAAACAGTGGGTCTAAAAATTAACATGCAGAAAACAAAGTAGTGTTCAACAGTCTAGCAGGTGAACAGCAGTTCACAATTGAAAGCGAGATGCTGGAAGTGGTAAAACGATACGTCTACTTAGGGCACGTAGTGACAGCTCATCCGGATCACGAGAGGGAAATAACTAGAAGGATAAGAATAGGGTGGAGCGCATAGGGCAGATTCTCTCAGATTATGAATAGCAGTTTACCAATATTCCTCAAGAGAAAAGTTTTCAACAGCGTATCTTGCCGGTACTCACCTAGGGGGCAGAAACGAGGAGGCTAAAGAAAAGGGTTCAGCTTAAGTTAAGGAAAACGCAGCTAGCCATTGAAAGAAAAATGATAGGTGTAACGTTAGGAGAGCGGAAGCGGCAGAGTGGGTGAGGAAACAAACGCGTGTTAATGACATCCTGGTCGAACTCAAGAGGAAGAAATGGGCTTGGGCAGGGCATGTGATTCGAAGGCAAGACAGCCGCTGGTCCTTAAGGGTAACGGAGTGTATTCCAAGAGAAGGCAAGCGTAACAGGGGGCAGCAGGAGGTTAGGTGGACGGATGAGATTAAGAAGTTCGCAGGCATAGGGTGGGCGCAGCTTGCAAAGGACCGGATTAATTGGAGAGACATGAGAGAGGCCTTTACCCTGCAGTGGGTGTAGTCAGACTGATGATGATGATGGTGACGATAATTACTTGGCTGATATCTGTTCACCAGAACACCTCTAATGTTAGTGTAAAGGACGGAAAACGATGTCGCGTCAATGTGTTTTGTAGTACGTCCTTCGGAGAAGACGACTGTCTGGGGATAGGCCTCGGTAAGGAGCGCTTATGTAGCTATTCAGGTTTTATTTCTTGACAATTTCATTTAAAAGAAAAACAATCTTCCACCATAATAATCCTTTCGTAAAAGTGAGACGACATTTTGACGCTGCATATGGCTTTCCAGTGCAGCAATAATCTTTTTCTCCCTCACGCGGTCGATTAAGCCTGTCTCGACTGAAAAAACGTAACCCCTAGAAAAAGCATTCATATTCCCAAAAACCGCCATTACGACAGCGGCTAATATGGGAACAATTCCTCACTGAAGGGGACCGACAAGCGGATTGCCCTGACAGAACGGCTAAAAGGAGAATAAAGACTTGCGAAAATCAGGAACAACCGATACGAATGGCTGAGGCAGAAAAACGTTCTGTTCTTGCTTGGACAAGATTTTATACGCAACTAAAGAATCGAGGGCGAATAAAAGGTGCGGGTTTTGCTAAGGGATTGCGACAGCCAGCGGTGCTGATTTGTGCCTACCAAAACTATGAAAGCATTCGCTGCCCAAGCCTGCATGACCTAAGCCAGCAATCCTTAAAAATCAACTCGCAGCCAGTCCTCGGAAAGATCTGTCAGCTTTGTTACGCGCCGAAGAACACGATAGTATTTGCGAAAACCTCTATGCCAGCGAGCACACTTGTTGTCCACGCAGTGTGGCTTGCTTTAAAATCTCATCTTTCCGAATGTATCTGTGATAAGGGGAACTCTCGCCCTCAATCGTCGGAAGCGCAGATCTTTCAAGGGTGTTAATGCGTCCCCTACATTTATTAGAAGGGAATTTCTTCTGGTTTATATTCCAAAGCAACAAGTGCGTTGATGTAGACCTGCGATATCGAGCCGTCGTCGTAGGCGGCGTAGTCAGGACAGGTCGATGCAGTGAGGCCGACACTGTATCAAGCCGAAGTAGTGATCTCCGATTCGTACCCCGAAAAAGATCGAAGTGCCAAGAGAATAGCGTTTCGTTGGTACTTATATGAAATACATTATCAAGTTGCAAATAAAAGCTACGTGATATGCCCAAAAAAGGAAACATAGTATATAACGGTTGTATCCTGCCAATGCGCACTCATGGAAAGTACAGAAGAATGCAACAGAAAATGATCAAGGTATGATTCATACATAAACGAGTGTAGGTTGCAGAATAAACTCCAGTTAATGCTATGCCATTTGGAATAAGAACAAAAACGATGCTGGCCGTGACCTGTTAAGCTGCGAATAAATAAGCGAACAATTCGAATGCAAGGTAAACGAAAACGCAGCCGGCACGGGCGAAGGTCCACAAATTTTCTATAAAGAAGCAGAATTGTGTCGGAGCACTTGTAAGTATTAGGAGTTGCCATCCTATTTCAGAGGGGGAATTCAGTTGATGATAATGATTTGGCGAACCTTACATGAGAAAAGAGGCTTGAATCTCCAATACAAGTAGAAGTGCGCCTTTATGTCTTTAATTTGCATCGACCTAAAACATTTCGCCTGCCGCTGTCTGCTTTTTCTTAACGCTCTTTTAAGTCTTTAAGCATATTCTTTTTTCGTACATTCACTGTGGGCTGTGTACAAGTATGGTGCGATTTTTAAAAACAGGATATTTTGAATTACGATCTAATGTGCAGTTAATGTTGAAATAAAATATACATTGATCCCGTCAAGAAAACAAAAGTGCGCTTAGGATGCCCCGTGGCCAGCTAATTTACGCACGCATCACTCAGATGAAAGCTGCAGCAGCCCGAATTCATTACGACATGCTCTGCGAGCCTTACATTTTAACAGGGCTATGCTGATCTACGCCGCCTGATTACACAATGTAGCACTTCATAACAACCTTTACTCGTATATGTTATGTGTAATATTTGAAGCGATCTCAGTGGTATAAAATCAGAAAATTTAGTTTCGGTTCATCGAGCTCATCGCTGACAGTAGAATAATTTGTTCCGGAGCTAGTTGGTGCATCATCGAAGACTGCAGCTAACAAACATCGCAAAGGAAAAAAGAAACATACAACTACGCTATGCTGTGCACATGTTGAGAGCCTCGTGCACGTGTGTTTCTCTGTGTGGCTTCTATTGCTAGTCAGAGTAGGCCCTTTCCTGCCCTATAACATTCCACTTCGTGCAATAACAATATTTTACAGCCAGTGTTGACTGTGCATCAGTACTTCCTTCATGGGCTTCTCAGTTCTCTTGGTATCTTAGAACAAGCATTTTGTCACATTCACTTTTTTATTCGAACGAACGATAACGTTTCCTCCCTTTATGAAGAACGCGAGTGCGCCTAACCATCTTGGACGCCTTAACTCCCTTGTCTAGCTATTTCTAATAGCCGAGCTGATCCCACAACCAGAAGGCGCCCACGCCAAGCACTGCCAGCCCCCGCTGCCTAGCACCAGACAAAACCGCTTAGTACAAGTAAAACTGCTCCTACCCATATTCTTCAATCTGAGCTTGTGCTACCTTCGGTTTTTCCTGTATTTATTTTACTCAAAGATATCTACGGCTAATTTTTATCCCTATCTTATTACTAACTCGGTCAGTGAAACTAACATTGCGGGTGTGATGACCTGCGACTTGAGTGACCACCTTCCCACCTTCATAATATTAGATAGACACAATCATCATAGTAAAAAACAATTTATAAATGTTCAAATAATAAATCCTACTCGCCTAGATGCCTTCAGGAATGACGTGCTAAATTCTGATTTCGAATATCTTCTTGCGATTAATTGCGCTGACAAGGCGTATAACATGTTCGTTGATCACATCGCTGAAATATATAAACGGCATTTTCCGCTTAAGCAACTGAAACTTGGTAGGAAAATACGCAAGCCTTGGATCACGCCAGAGCTCATTAAAAAGATCAATGAGAAGAATACTATGTACCATCAGTTTATAAAAACTAAAAATCCCCCAAAACTTAAGGAGTTTAAGGTATACCGAAATCAGCTAAATAAAGAAATAAAGTTAAGCAGACAAAACTATTTTCATGCGGAACTTGACGCCTGCTCTCGTAAGCCTGATCTTTTGTGGAAAAAGTTGAACACTGTTTTAAATCGCAGTAACTCGTCCCCAAAAACAGATAAACTTAAAATCGGTGAAGTCGAGATATCCGGTTGCGCCCTGGCAAACTTATTTAATAACTATTTTGTGCAGTGTGATGATTATTTTCCAGTGCCTGAATTTTCAAGATTCATGCCCCCTAGTAACCAATCTACTTTCTTTCTTGAGGCCGTTAGCGAAGAACAAGTTCGGTCTGTTTTTATGTCTCTTCAAAACAGCTCTAGTTGTGACGTTGAAGGTATGCAAATTCGACCGCTTAAACATATGGATCTTATCGCACCGACTCTTACCCATATATTTAATCTTTGTTTTTCAAGTGCCGTTTTCCCACAAAGAATGCAGGTGGCTAAGGTTACGGTATTGTTCAAGAAAGGTGATCGAAATGACATCAAGAATTATCGCCCTATCTCAGTGTTGCCAATATTTTCAAAGGGTTTAGAAAAGATTATTCATGAGCGCCTTTCAATTTTTTTTCAGAAATATGACCTTTTAACCCCAGTTCAATTTGGATTTAGAAAGCATAGGTCCACGGAACTAGCCTTGATAGAACAAAAAGAGTCTATTTTATCACAGTTTTCAAGTAAGATGGTTGTACTGGGCCTGTACATTGATTTCACAAAAGCATTTGACTGCATTGTTCATTCCGTTTTACTCAAAAAACTTGAATTGTATGGAGTGCGTGGCCATTGCTGGAATCTTATAAAATCTTACCTTGGCTATTGGCGGCAGTATGTTCAAATAGGTGAGCACTGTTCCGACCAAAAACCGATTGCAAGAGGAGTGCCTCAAGGCAGCATTCTTGGACCTTTTCTTTTTAATACCTACATAAATGATCTGGTAAATACATGCACTGAAGCCAAATATATAATGTACGCCGACGATGCCAGCATATTTTTTTCCGCTACAGACTGTGAGCAAATCAGATATATAGCAAACTCCGCCCTTGTAAAACTTCTGGAATGGTCTGTAGCAAATCAGTTAGAAGTTAACACCAACAAAACTAAGGCTGTGCTATTTAGACCGAAATCAAACCAGGTAAATATGAACGTAGATCTTATCTATGGCACCAGAAAAATAGAAATAGTAAGTAGTATTAAAATTCTTGGGGTCACGTTTTCGCAAAATATGCTGTGGGTTATTCATGTAGATTCTGTTTGCACTAAATTGTCAAGTGTCGTTGGTATTTTATCCAGATGTAGGTCTACATTACCTTTCAGCGTAAAAAAGCTGATATATAATTCTCTTTTTTACTCTCACCTCTCTTACTGCTTTTTGGTATGGGGTCTACCACAGTAACAAACTTAACAAAGGTGTACGTCCTACAAAAAAAAGATAATTAGGCTTATTTTTGATGTCCCCTACAATTCTCATACACATGCTCTGTTCATTAAAGCAGATATATTGCCTGTCTGGAAATTGTTAAGCTATAGACTAATTGTTGCCTTTAAGTACGAATTAAAAGAAAATCGAAATTTTTTTCGCAACCTAGCCAAGCTAGAAATAAAGCCTACATCCTACACTATACGCCAGTCTGAATACTGGAAGGTGGTCACTCCCCGTGCTAACTATTCTATGGGTACACTATCGTACATTTTGCCTAAACTTCTTAATGATCTGAATAAATGTGGAATTGATTTAGGTCGCACTACAGTTCGTGAACTGCGCCACGTGATATGTCATGTTTTCGAACAATTCTAATATTGATTTCCTTGTGATACATTAAATCGAATCAATTTTGCGTTTCTGTATGTTTGTATTCCTGTATGTTTCATGTATGCTCCTGTACTGCCTTGTAGAGGGGACCGTGGGCTCTAGTCAAGCTGTTCAGCAGCTTTTACCCACGGCCCCTCCATCGTTTTGATGGAAATAAAGCTATTATTATTATTATTATTATTATTATTATTATTATTATTATTAATATTATTATGATTATTATTATTGTTGTTGTTGTTGTAATATTATTATTATTATTATTATTATTATTATTATTATTATTATTATTATTATTATTATTATTATTATTATTATTATTATTATTATTATTATTATTATTATTATTATTATTATTATTGTAACGGGGGGTTTGTTACGAGGTACTGGGGCGACGGGAACGGCAACGGCAGCAGTCTGGGATCAGATCGGCAAAAGACACACAAGCGTAGCGCTGGCAAAAACTCTCGAGAACACTGTCACCTCGTCTTCGTCTTTTCAAATCATCCGACGCATCTTCTTCTTTAGCCTTACAATCACCCCGGGGACAAGAGGAGCCATCCTGGCGACTTAGGATGATGGCAAGACGGCGGGGTCGTAGTAGGGCTTGAGGCGCTGGACATGAACGGTCTCCCGTCCTCGGCGGCGGAGATCAGGAGACGGCGTGAGGGGTTCCACGATATAATTAACCGGAGAGGTGCGCTCCAGCACACGGTAGGGACCATGGTACTTCGCAAGAAATTTTGAGGAGGGACCGGGAGTTCCTGAAGGGATCCAGAGCCACACAAGTGCACCAGAAGTGTAGTTCGGTGGGGTTTGGTCTTGGTCGAGGCGGGAGCGCTGGCGATGCTGGGTGTCAGTGGTGAGTGACCGGGCAATTTGGCGGCAGGCTTCGGCGTGTTGCGCGGCGTCGGAAACAGGCCGATATTCGGATTCATCAGGGCGGTAAGGGAGGATAGTGTCGATAGTAGCAGAGGGTTGGCGGCCGTAAAGTAGGAAGAAAGGAGAGAATCCGGTGGTAGACTGCGTAGCGGTATTGTACGCATAAGTAACGTACGGAAGGACGAGATCCCAATTCGTGTGGTCAGAAGCGACGTACTTGGAGAGCATGTCTCCGAGTGTGCGGTTAAATCGCTCAGTGAGGCCATTGGTCTGCGGATGATAGGCGGTGGTAGTTCGGTGAATCGTGTTGCACTCTTTGAGAAGCGCCTTCACCACCTCAGATAAGAACACGCGGCCTCGGTCACTGAGCAGTTCACGAGGTGCACCGTGGCGAAGGATGAATCGGTGCAAAATGAAGGAGGCGACGTCCGTCGCTGTGGCAGCCGGAAGGGCAGCAGTTTCGGCCTATCGTGTAAGGTGATCCACCGCTACTATAGCCCAACGGTTGCCGTCTGCAGTGTATGGAAGCGGACCGTATAAATCAATGCCAACGCGGTCGAACGGGCGTGGAGGACATGGTAACGGCTGCAGCTCAGCAGCAGAACGATGGGGAGGTGTCTTGCGACGTTGGCAGGGAATGCATGCGCGCACGTACTTCATGATAAAGGTGTACATTCCGCGCCATTAGTAGCGCAGCCGTATGCGGGTGTAGGTCTTGAAAACGCCCGCGTGACCGCTGTGGGGGGCAGCATGGAAGTATGCGCATATCTCCGAGCGTAAGTGACGTGGAATAACGAGCAGCCACTTGCGACCTTCGGAGTTGTAGTTACGGCGATAAAGTAGGGTGTCACGGATCGCAAAATGGGCAGCTTGGCGGCGGAGCGCACGTGACGGTGAAGCAGCCGTCGGGTTGGCGAGAAAGTCGAGAAGGGAAGCGATCCAGGGATCCATGCGTTGCGCTGAAGGCATGTCGCTGAGGCGAAGCAAGGGCAGAGAAGCGTCGGAGGGGGAAAGGCTGGCGAGCTCGGCTGGACGGGGGCAGCGTGACAGTGCATCGGCGTCTTGATGCTTGCGGCCGGTGCGATACACGACGCGGATATCATATTCTTGCAAGCGAAGGGCCCACCTAGCGATGCGGCCGGAGGGGTCTTTCAGGTTGCAAAGCCAACAGAGCGCATGGTGGTCGGTCACAACGTCAAAAGGGCGCCCATAAATGTACGGTCGAAACTTCGCGAGGGCCCATACAATCACCAAACACTCTTTTTCAGTTACGGAGTAGTTGCGTTCTGCTGGTGTGAGTGTGCGGCTAGCATAAGCAACGACGTATTCGTCAAAGCCAGGTTTTCGTTGGGCGAGGACAGCGCCGAGGCCAACACCGCTGGCGTCCGTGTGAACTTCGGTAGGAGCGGCCGAGTCGAAATGGCGCAGAATGGGCGGCGCCGTGAGGAGACGGCGCAAGGTGGTGTATGCGTCGTCGCACGCTGGAGACCACAGTGATAAATCCGCACTTCCAGACAGCAGTTGAGTCAAAGGCGCAGCAATGGACGCAAAGTTGCGAATAAACCGGCGGAAATATGAGCACAAACCCAGGAAGCTGCGCAGGTCTTTGATGGAGGTAGGTTTGGGAAAGTCAACCACAGCACGAAGTTTCGCTGGGTCGGGACTGACGCCCTGCTTAGAGACAACATGACCTAAGATGGTTAATTGACGAGCGGCAAAACGGCATTTTTTTAAATTCAGCTGCAGGCCGGCGTCAGAGAGGCAGGTCAAGACGTGCTTCAAACGGGAGAGGTGGGTGTCAAAGTCCGGGGAAAAGACCACAATGTCGTCGAGGTAGCAAAGGCATGTCTTTCACTTAAGTCCGCGCAAAATGGTGTCCATCATCCTCTCAAAAGTCGCGGGGGCGTTACAAAGCCCGAAGGGCATCACCGTAAATTCATACAAGCCATCCGGTGTCACAAAGGCGGTTTTGGGGCGATCGGCTTCTTTCATAGGAACTTGCCAGTACCCGGAACGCAAATCAAGAGATGAAAAGAGTTCGGCCCCTTGCAAAGAGTCCAGAGCGTCGTCTATGCGCGGGAGGGGATAGACATCTTTGCGCGTAATCTTATTAAGGCGGCGGTAATCTACACAGAAGCGTATGGAGCCATCCTTCTTTTTGACGAGCACCACAGGCGACGCCCATGGGCTGCTTGAGGGCTGAATGACGCCGCTCTGGAGCATCTTGTCGACTTGGTCTTCAATAACTTGGCGCTCGGCGACAGACACACGATAGGGACGTTGTCGCAGCGGTGCGTGGTCACCTGTGTCGATGGCATGGGTGACAGTGGAAGTTTGGCGCAAGGAACTTTGATGTGAGTCAAATGATGAGCGAAACTGATTAAGTAAAGTGAGAAGCTGTGCCCTTTGCGGCGCTGGAAGGTTGTCGTCGATGGAGCGAAGGAATGCTTCGGTTGAGGAGGGATCGGGCGCAGCAGTAGGTGGGCTGACTGCGGCTATGGAGAGGTGCGGCGCGTCGTCCGTCTCTTCGCGGATGAGCAGAGACGCGAATGGTTGTACCGTGCCGAGACATTCACCTAGGCGCAAGGCGTTGGGGAACGAGAATGGGTTAGACACGAACAGTACGGAGAGGCCAGCGGATATAGTCAGTACAGCGTATGGCAGAGGCAGACACTTGCGGTGCAGAAAGATAGGGGACGGAGTGAAGAGGACAGTGTCGTCGCGAAGAGGGCCGCAAGAGAGGGGTACGAGGACGGAAGAGCAGGGAGGCAGGTCAATGTCTTCGGCAACTAGGGCCTTAACACAGGCACTAAGAGGGGCAGTGTCCAAGACAGCTTCGGGCAGGTGAGAGAACTCGACTTCAGCTCGAGCACAATCGATGATAGCAGCATGGCGCGATAGGAAATCCCAGCCCAGGATAACAGCATGAGAACAGCAGGGCAGTACGACGAATTCGACGGCATAAATGGTCCCCTGGATTACAACGCGAGCGGTACACGCTGCTGACGGCTGGATGTTCTGAGCGCTGGCGGTGCGCTGTGAGAGTCCAGCAATTGGCGTCCTTACTTTTCTTAAAGAACTACACAGCTTTGCGTCCATGACGGAAACGGCAGCACCAGTGTCGACAAGTGCCATGACAGAAACGCCGTCGACGGAAATTTCAATGAGGTTAGCGGCTGACGGATGAGGCCTTTCGAAGTTCGTTGTGGACGCAGTTCTCGCCTCAGGAACTGCGGCGCCTAGTTTTCCTCCTGGTTAGCGGTGGGGCGACGTCGCATAGGCGAAATAGACCGGCGTCGTGGAGAAGAGGGCCGGCGGCTGGAGAGGGTAGAACGGTCCGGCGAGGAAGTACGACTTTGCGGCGGCGCAGCTGGTACAGAGTACTGACTCGGTGGGGGCCAGTACCCAGGAGCTTGGGGAGGAATTTCCGCGTCCGGGAGACGACGGCGGCAATGCCGAGCTACATGACCTGGGAGACCACAAAAGAAGCAAATCGGCCGATTGTCCGTTGTGCGCCAGGAATCGCTGATCCTTGGAGTAGGTCGTCGGTAAGCCACTGGCCCTAGCAAATGCGCCGGAGGCGCACTATAGATTGGCGGCTGTGGTCTTGCTACGACATCGGCATATGTCACTGGAGCCGCGACAGGAGGCGGTCTCGCGACGGCTTCGGCATATGTGAGCGGAGCCGCCACAGGTTGTGGTCTGGCGACAACGTCAGCGTATGTCAGCGGAACCGTGACGGGTGGTGACGGATGAGCCGGTGGAAGAGCTTCAGCAACTTGCTCTTGAATTGTATGTCGGAGCGCTGGAGTCAGATATGATGGTCGGTCGTGAGCGCTCGGCAGAAAGGAAAGTTGACGTGCCACTTCTTCCCGCACGAAGTCTTTAATCTGCTGTAGCAGCGAGGGGTCAGGAGCAGGCGTGAGCCCAGCGAGCGACTCAACCTGCTGTGGCCGCTGGCGTGTCAGAATCCGCTGCTTGCGCAACTGCTCAAAGCTTTGACACAGCGTGACGACTTCAGCAACGGTACGCAAGTCGCGCGCTAGAAGCATCTGAAAAGCGTCGTCATCGATGCCTTTCAAGATGTGTTGGATCTTGTCGGCTTCCGACATACGAGCGTTGACCCGCTTGCACAAGTCGACGACATCTTCAATGTAGCTAGTGAAGCTTTCACTAGCCTGCTGAGATCGTTCACGCAATCGCTGTTCGGCTCGGAGTTGCCTGACAGCCGGTCGACCAAATACGTCTGCAAATTTAGTCTTAAAAATGGACCAGGTTTGAATATCTGCCTCATGGTTGCGATACCAGAGGTTAGCCACACCGGCGAGATAAAAGATGACGTTGTTTAGCTTCATCACATCGTCCCATTTGTTGTATACGCTCACCCGCTCGTACGATGTGAGCCAATCTTCCACATCGTTCTCGTCAGTCCCGCTGAAAATGGTCGGGTCCCGTTGACGAAGAGAGCCGGCACAGATGACAGCCTGGCCCACTTGTACGGCCTGGTGTTGGACGTCCTCAGGCATCGTGCGCGCCGGGAGAGCACGACTACGGATCTCCAGGGCCGATGTTTTCACCCCGCACCTCCACCAAATGTAACGGGGGGTTTGTTACGAGGTACTGGGGCGACGGGAACGGCAACGGCAGCAGTCTGGGATCAGATCGGCAAAAGACACACAAGCGTAGCGCTGGCAAAAACTCTCGAGAACACTGTCACCTCGTCTTCGTCTTTTCAAATCATCCGACGCATCTTCTTCTTTAGCCTTACATTATTATTATTATTATTATTATTATTATTATTATTATTATTATTATTATTATTATTATTATTATTATTATTATTAATATTATTCCCTTTCTAAGCTCGATTTTGTAAAATTTCATCTGAGATACTGATTCACGTTTGTTCAGTAACACCCACTGCTGATGCTTTGAAATTTAATCTTGCATATCTTTTCAATCCAACCCCTCAATTCGATATTCTTCATCTTCGAAAAACTGTCACAAACTTTCCAGTACATTTATGTTTGAGAGCTGAAACAAACTCACAGGACTACAAATCGCATTTGTTCAAGACTGCAGTGAGAGAAGCGATGGCGATTTGGACCGTTGTCAATGTAGCTCATGATGAAACCGTCGTCCCAAAGGCAACTTAGAGAGCCTGGGTGTCCTGGCATTGATGGCAGTGGCGGGCTTTGATCGTGAGCAGACCCGAGCCTTGAAAAAGAATGAAAAGTAGCTCTCAGACAGGTTTGTTTTCGGCGTTCTGTATGCGACATTACTGCCAAGATATATTTTTTACCCAACTGGCATTACCACAATAACATTCGGTAAGACTGGAGGGAGAGTGCAGTAAGCGTACTCCACGCAACCTGCGCCAAGGAACATGTTGACCAGCATGCTTCCAAGCACGTGTGATGATCAATATTCCCTCTTTGTATTTCTTCATGAGTAAACTGCGCCATGCTACACCCTACAATGATTTATTTGTCAGCTTTTTAACAATTTAATGCACGTCAACTGATAATAGGTTAACGAGATGTTTCAAGCACCTTGTTAGATATTGTTTTATTGCGTCGCTGGTTCCCAAATGCTTCATTGACAACATTGATAATGCTCGCAGTTACCTAAAAAGAACCTGAACAGTTGTACTGAAGGCTAACAGCCAGAACTAGGATGGGAGAACTTTGCCTCAATTTTTGTTTTAATATGTATAATATCTCTGTCTTAAAAATTATAGCTTTCAATTTGCTCATTTACACTTCTGTGCAGCTTTATACCCCCTAGCTAAATGGCCCGGAAGTAATTTGATGACGTCGAAAAATCTGAGCCAGAATTGGCAGTTTTTGGGCTTGTTGCAAAAACTTTTCACTGAAGCAGAGATATGGGAGCAGCCTTTTTTTTAAAGTGGGCGTAGCTAGGCTGATGATGATTATGACCTAAGGTTGCATCCAAAAAACACCGAATTTGCATTGGTTGACTTGCTAAGGGTAATCAATAAACGAGTATGTGCACGTAATCTCTTTGTCTAGAGATTGGCCTCTATATACGACAATCATTCATGTTTGGTGAAGTAATAATGAAAATAGACGATCTGAGAAAAAAAATCCCAATTGTCTTTCTGATGCCACAGCGGTTAGACCGCATGTGTGCAGAGTTTTTTGTTCTCTCTCCCTACATGATATGCCTCAAAAAGGAAACGAAATGTCATCGAGTCTTACACGTGCGCGATTTCGTGAGACATGGTGTAAATCCCAGTGTAGAATCCAGGTGCATCCTCTCCAAGAGCCACATAGTAGTCGGTGCACAGGCCGGCTTGGTAGCCAATACCTAACAAAAGCAACCATATCTGAACTGGGGCACTCAACCACGAATGTGCGCGATAAAATTACGAAGGATAGCAAGACTACTTATGTTATTTGTGTGCGAAAGGGTTGTTTATTTATTTACCTTTTGTTTATTTATTTTAATTTTTCTTTTTCTTTTTCAATGATCAACGTTCTCGTTAGCATCTAGTCGTAAGGCAACGCTTATATCAGGTTCACTTTTGTGCGCCAAGAAGCAATGTGGTTTTGTGGTCTATGGGTTTGCATGCTCGCCTCCCAGTCTTAAAGTCCTGGGTACAATTCCCTTACGTTTGGAAGAAGCGTTATTTTTCTGAGATAGCATGGTGGCTTCATCTAGGACTTCTGGGACCACTGCTCCTGGCCAAAGCCGACACCTGGTTTCGTTGCCGCTGAGAAATAGAATGCTCTCGCATCGAAACATCAAATGCATTTACTACAAGCTCGAGCAGACTTCGTTTGCTGAAGCAGACCGTATTCTTGAAAGGAAATGAGATACCGGAACATTTCGTATTTATAGCATAAAAAGGTGCAAGTAGTGCAGTGTGGAGTGACAGCAGATAAGTCTCTTTTGGCGCATTCTGCCAGGGCTTTAAATTTCTTTCCATTCTATTGGGACAAGTCCTTTAAGCGTGGCCACTCTTAAAGTAATGCCTATATTGCACTGGCCTCAGCGATGACTTCACCGGAAAGCGTCATACTGAGTGTGTGATTAGCAATTCTGTGAACACCGCAATACTACACACTGCCCGTCCTACAAAGGTGCCTGGTATTTGGACCACTATGGGCACAGACACTAATAGTGCAGGCTAAGGGGCGCGGCCAGAACACAGCACCCTAATGAAGTTGTTCTCTTCTAGTGGCAGCTCTCCTCTGGACCCTCACTAACCAGTACAAACGACTCTGCTGATAGGTAAAAGAAACAGTCAGGACCATCGCGTGAAAGCCATCCGTCATTCCCAACGACGCTTCAAGCATACGCAGCGTGAACCCGACAGCGGTGCCGAGTCTTGAGGGTCCCTCCTTCCGGAAACAGTGTGTGAACTCAAAAAGTCCGTCCTTTGGCCCTACCAGCCACCAATAGTGACGAACGACAAAGTGGCTCGTAACAGAAGATAGTACGCCTGTAACGACTCTCACGGGAAAACAGAGAGGCAATGCACAGGCATTTTAATATCGAGCTGGGAATTTAGAATGGCATGTGGTGCAGCTAAATATGTAAAGACATCCGCCCTCGCGTTCTTGAACGGCTGCCCAGCAATTACACACACAGTTTGAACCTGTTTCTCATTCAAGCCATGCCATCATATTGATTGTAGTCATCTTCCAAGACTGTTATGAGCCTGTCAGGAAGCGTATTAGAGAAAACTTGAGTGATTTGCGCCAATTCCACAAAAATCATCAATTGTTTACGCTGTGCTGCTTAACGCACTGAACTCATCGAAAGCTGTCTTTGTGCAGCTAGCTGATTTTTGCTAATTACTGAGACCTACAGTCCTACACAGATTATGGCCAGCTAGACTGCTACAACGGTCGACCACTACACGCACGGTCAGGTGGGCCGCGTTGGTCACATGATCGCGCGTGAATGGATACGTGACTGAGAATGTGTGGTCAGTCTCATGACCGGATGTTGCCGGTTCACACTTGTTGGTGAAAGGATTTTGATGGTTAACGTCAAAGAATCCGGCATTAAAACCATCCACCTCATCACTGTTTTTGCTGCAGTACAACAGCTAAAACAGCGAATAGTACACACGAGGTGCATCCGGTCACCTAAGATGATGTAAAACACTTGAATTCTTTTTCAAGTCACCTTTTTATGCTGCTAGCAGACTACTGCGCTCCGAATGATGGTCTTGGGTTCCATTATGTGCGCGTATGTAAACCGCCTCTGAGAGATGGCCAAGCTGCTATCAATCGGCAATACATGGTGGTTCGAGAACGTTTGCTGACTTTCTGCCTGTAAGGCCATTTTAGCCACCAAGATCAGGTTAGAGTAAACTACAACTGGGTGCGGGTCTAAAATGGCTGCAGAATTGTGGGAAAACAGAACAAAAAGATGGAGCAGTAAGCTCCACGGAGCTGCCACCAACATTTCCTTATCCAAGTTCAGAATGTCGCCTGATCCGATTTTCTTGAATAATATATAATGAAATGGAAGTAACAGAATTCAGTGAGTTTGGATTTTGGAGTTTGGGCTAGGGTAGGGCTGTGCCCGTACTGAGCAAGTGAGAAAGCGATCGAAGCCTAAATATGAATTCAATGGGTTGCAGCCACTATACTAACTCCAAACGCGGCACTTGACTTGTTTACTGCCCAGGATCAGTCTGAAAGATCACCAGATAATTATAGGAACAGCAGCACGACAATGCCCACAGATATGTTTGTGGCTGCGAGCATTACAGTAAATTATTGTTTCTAAACTTAAAATTCTGTAATTTAATTGGCATTACCACTATCAGAAAATAGTAACTCTAACATCAAATCGCGTACGCATGTGGCACATCATTGTAGAGTTGTACGAATTATTTTGTTAAATATTGATGTTGATCATTTTTTCCTCAAATTACATTCTTCACAAGAGTACTCTGTTAATTTAAGATGTTTGTTATGCCACACGCTCTTCATATACTTGGCAGGCTACTCAGACGAGAGAGGTTGACTAACTCCAAGTCTTAATGGATGAACGAGGCCGCATTCCATTCACGCTGAGCTCAGTGGGCGCTTATATAAAGCGACTTTTGGACACGGAGACAGACACACACGAACACGTATACACGCGCAAGCGCTCGAGTGCGCATGTGTGCTACGCGAGGGCGTTGTTCTTTTGTTGCTGAGGGTAGCAAAGCATTTTCGAGGAGAGAAAAAAATCCGCAATTTCCCTGTTCCGAACCAATCAGGCCTCTTTTTCACAGTTCAGTGGCGAAGTAGCCTCTTCCTTCTCCTTGGTCACGTAGCAAAAGTCGTTATTCTAAATTCTGGACCACGGCTCGAGCCACCTGTATTTCCTAATATCTCAATCCACCTTATCCACATTATTATTTACATCTTTAGTTTCGGTGCCCTTTGAAGGAGCGCCAATGAAGCCTGTCCGGTGGTCATGGTTTTCGAAAAGTTCTCACAGAGCGCTGTGTTTGAAACGTCTTCATAATATGGGATATGAGAAAGCGTTAACATATCAGCAAAGCTACAAAGGCGGCTAGCTGGTTGTACATGTTGAACATATCAGGCGCGCTGTACTTAGTCACCAAGACGAACATGTTGACAAAAATGCGACAAAACCTGCGCACCTTACCCCTTTTGTCTCTGTTTTGCCTTCCTTTTCGCCTTAGTGCCTAAGTATCGCGTGCTTGATCGAATAAAGATGAGCAGGCCACTGGAGGCGTGTCAACAGTGGGCGCCAAATTCCTACGTTAATGATCGGTGAACGGAAGAAAATTCCATCTTTTCATTTCTATCACTGATGCAAATAAGCTACCAACCATGGACAGGCGTCCCAGTCTGCCGGTAAATGCCAGCATTCTCTTCAAGAGATTGAAAGGAGCTGTTTGCATACCTCTCTGAGTGATGTGTACAGCATGATGTCTGCCCGGAAGATATAACCAAGTTACATAACACTCAGAGATTTGAAGAGGTGCAATTTTACATAGAAACGCCGGTGAACGTTGTAATGGTATTTTGGCGCAAATGTTTTTGTGGTTTTCTGCTGTAGTTCCTGTCGCGAGTGCATCAGGAGTGGATTATGTGACCAGCATTCTTTTTCCGGGATTCTCAATGAAATTCGCACGACTAATGTGTTTAGAGCACATGAAAACGAGTGGGTGCATTGAACTGTAAACGGTATAATTTTGAATCAAAAGGTAGCATACGGTTCCAGTCCTAATTTTGCCCCGGCCATTCTCAACCACTCAAAAACGGCACCTTATCCACAGGCCTAGTATTATAAACCTGTCCTGCCCTGACAATCAATACCGATGCATCAGTGCCTACAACACTAGAAGCACACTATGTCATCTTAAGTGTGGCTGGATGTGTCCGCAAGGCAGCGGTACCATGCAGACAATATTTTAATTTGGTCAAGGCTCAGCACATCCAACTTGCATACCTGAAATCCGGTAAAATATTGGAATTTATGCGGAACGGCGTTCTTGGTGAACAAATGGCCAACACTGTTCCGCTGACACTTTGTGAACTTTGCTGGCAAAAATGCGGAACCAGTGCAAGGAAATGTGAAAGTGACTCTGGCACGACGCAAAATCTGCAGAGTTCACGATAAAGATTTTTTTCGAAATAGAGCAATTAGCTAACAGTCACTGTTAAACCTTATGCCCGCAAGTGCATGTCTTCGGTGATCAATGCGCAATGAAAGCGTTCTTACAGCCGGTCAGAAGAAACCTCCACATTAACAGTGAATAGAATCAGCGAGGAACATAATTTTTTAATGTGTGCAGGTCACAAGACGCCATACCTCTGCACATTACGAAAGTGGAGGAAGTTGAACCACCGTTCATATACAGTGTGGCACCCACTATCGAAACACGATAAATTTCAGTATTTTACCCGCCTGACAATTTAGAGAGAATTAAGGGTGCTATGAGCGGCTTACTCCTTCCATGCGGCCTCTCTAAGAAGTTGCAGACATTTTTGTCTTTTCTCGCGCAATGAACTGACGGTGACAAATCTTATGGAATATAACCTTGCGCAGGAGTGCAAAACACATCGTTTGCCTGCATCACATGAAAATATGTATTACCCTCTAGAGCGACATCTCTAGGGTCGAATCTGGGCTACTTCTATTACCTGCACTAAAAGGGCTCCTTCTAGACAACACTAGCCCTCGTCTACCACATCAGACGCACCCCAAAACGGCCGAACAGTTCTGAATAACTTGACAACTTGAGGAGGTACCGTCTTTGTCAACAGTAATCAGAAAACTAGGTTTGATTTTAAATCTTATAGGGGAGAAAATACGGCACTCTTGGAAACCAATGGGTCTCGAAAGTGACGACAAGAGTTCTCGTTGGCTTACAGTGTTGTAGAGTTTTAAAGCATACTGAGGAATAGATCTTTCCCTATACCGATACGGTATATCACTGTAAACAAAAAACAAAGAAGAAGGAGCTATTATAGCGTAGAAAAGATTTTAAGAATACCAAATACTGACCTCATCTCCACCGGCAGGTTTTGCAAGTGAAATTAGCGTGATTTGACATTAACATTAGGGCACTGATCCACGGGGCTACGCTGCATCACAATTACCTTCGAAACTTTGACAACCGGCCGTTTTTGTTAAGAATGTCAGGTGTCTGAATCGGCCAACAGAAAGATTTTGCCATCAAGCTTTCATGACAGTTATAAATGCGCCTTTTACTGCAGGCCAACCGTCAGCATAACCGGTAAGCGTTAAATAATAAAGTTTTACTGCGAAGATTATTTGAAAGGAACAGTCCTTAAATGGGTGCGATAAGCGCTTTCCTACGTGGCTAAAAAAAACAAATTCCCTTTTTTTGACACTCTTTGCCAACGGCGGTACGGCTTGTTCAGAATAGCCCCTGCTTCCCGCTCACCCCCAAAACATCGAATTTCTAATCGCCGCTGGAAGGAAAATTCAAGTCCTCCTGTAAGATACAGCGGAGAACCAAAGGCTAAAATTAACTCTCTGCCGCGCGCGCCAAGTAAAACGAACGTGAGAAATAAATGTACGAGGTATTTCGTTCTTGCGGTTCATGCCACAGAAAAACGCAATGTGGAAGGACCGTTGTGTAACTTTTTTCTTTTTTTTAAAACCTTGCTCACTTACCTAAGTTATTTGTGTTCGCCTTTCCGTCCGCACCGGTGCTGTACAGCTCTCGTCTGCGGAAAGGGAGGCAATACATATTTAACTGCTCTCTACGCATTACAAAACTTGACCGAAAATTCTTCACTTACCCTGTTACCAAATACACAACATCCGGGTTTCCGTATGTGTGCCTGTAATACACGGCTTGCTCTCTGAACCTTTCCAGCGCCGTTGTGTCATGCATATAGTTTCCAGATACTGATATATATTGATCAAACTGGAAACACAAGGCCATTTAAAGGTCATTTGTGTCACATTCAATTACAAGTAAATATGGCCTTACAGGACTCCGCTCAACTCCAGTAAACAGGAGCTTTATCTTTGGATCTCTGGTCTCATTGTACCGCATGTTGACCTGAAAACCACAGCGCAAGTTTAGATCTACGAAACACACTCGTAAAACTGCGTAGGTAAGTAATGGAATCATCTGTAATATCATTCCGATTACTCATACACAGGAAAGACACCTCTCCTGATGATATCCAGTTAATAACGCCGTGCAACACTTTTCAACCATAGAGTACCCGCAAACATCCCAACAACAGACGCCCTGCCTGCTCTCTGTTACCGCCTGCTATGTTTGCCTTTCCCAAGAATCCACACTTTGACTGCGAGCGGCTAGCAGTTGAAACACTACAAAAGAAAAATCACCAATTGTTATGCCGATGACCTCATCATCATCATCAGTCTCAATACACCCATTGCAGGAAAAGGCCTCCCATATCCCTCCAATTCACCCTGCCCTGTGCCAGCTGTGACCATCCTATCCCTCTACACTACTTAATCTCATCCGCCCAGCTAACTTTCTGCCGCCTCCTGTTACGCTTCTCTTCCCTTGCAATCCAGTACGTTACTCTTAAGGCCCATCGGTTATCCTGCCTTTTGATTATATGCCCTGTCCAAGCCCATTTGTTTCTATTGATTTCGACGAGGATGTCGTTAATCCTTATTTGATCACTGAACCACTCTACCCTCTTCCTGTCTCGTAATGTTACTCCAACCATTTTTATTTCCATACCTCGCTGCGCTTTCCTTAACATAGCTTATACCCTCTTCGTTAGCTTCCACGTTTCTGCCCCTTACATGAATACCGGTAAGGTACACCTGTTGTATACTTTTCTCTTGAGGCATACTGGTAAACTGCCGTTAATAAACACACAGAGCCTGCCGAAATGCACTGCACCCATTTATTATTCTTATAGTAATTTCATTCTCGAGGTTCTCGTGCCCTAAGTAAGACGTATTCCCCGCACCGCTTTCAGCACCTTACTACCAATTGCAAATCGCTGTTTCCTTCAGTGAGTGTTCAACATTACTTTGGTTTTCTGCATCTTAATGTTTACACCCACCGTACTGCTCTGCCTGTATAACCGATTATGCTTTGGAGTTCATCTGCTGAGTGACGTCGCAAGGCAATGTCGTCAAGTAATCGAAGATTAACGTATTTTCCATTATCCCTTATCCCAAACTGTTCCCTTGCTTAGCACAGCTTATTCCGGGAAAAGCTGTTTGCGGCAGGGACGTAATCATACTGTCCACATCCTTAGTTTAACATTCACTGTGGTGTTCGTGGTCACCAGCACGGAAGAAATAATGGGAACACTGTTTAATATTTTATTGGCTGGCTACCGGTTAGAGACATTTCACGCGGCGCTGCGCTGCTTCTACTACCGCATGAAGAAGGAAACGTAAAGCGCACACACCTGTCGACAGGCTCCAACTAGTCCACTATCACTGCTGAGTGCAAACAGAGTAGAGATGGAAGATATATGAAATGACCAAAAGAAAACACGAGCATCGCAGCAGCCGCAACCATTTAAGTGCGTGTCTCTTCATGCAGATGCCCACCATTCACCGTCGCTTCACAGACGCTACACTGAAAGGTGCCATAAAGCAGTCTTACACGATTACATGAACAGCAGTCCAGGCCAATGCGGGCTTTTGAGCATTTATACGCACGTGTTAAATCTGCAGACAGGTATTTTTAGCTGGATGACAAAAACATAATGGATATCTTTTAGCTTTTGCCCGACCAGATAATGTGGTTCCGTTCCATTCATATATTTCACCTACACTCAATAGTATATTGGTTTCGTTCTGTTGCTCAATTTTAAGATGTGCCAGTGGGGTACCGGCAAGTGCTTAAAGCGATATTCACACGAGGGACATCGGTGCGGATGGATGTGGAGAGGAGGTGAGCGACGTCTGCGATCCGCCGAAGTCCGCCCCTGCTCTTGGAGTCACGATTCACATGGGCAGCAGGGAGCCGCCGAGAGGGACAAGCAAAGCGGCCGGACTGCGAAGGCAGAGGGGCAGGGGTCTAAATGTAAAAAAAAGAGGCCGGAACAATACCACCTTGCGGGGTTGTTTGCGCGTCGGGACACTGGAAGCGAAAAAAAAACGGCTGTGGTTTACCTCTGGTTGAACCCGGAGTGACGCGATAGCTATGGCTGGCCGAGTGGAACTTGCTCAGTGGAATTGCAAAGCCAGTATTTTGCCGCTAAATTTCGCTGGGCGTTCTTTTTCATCTTCGTCCCTGGACGTGGATTCCCCCCCTCTCCCCCTCTCCCCCCCCCCCCCCCCCACTCCGTTTATCCTGCGCGCCGCGCCGCCGGCAGCTGCTCCGCACTATGTGACCAACCACGTGAGCAGCCACGGCACCGCCACGGTGAACACGGAGCCGCCACGGGCAACGGGGTGGCCACGCTGAAGGCTCGAAATGCTAGCGTAATGTACCTATCGCTACAAAAAAGAACGAAGGGAGGAACAGAAGAGATGCGCGAAAGGAAGGGAGATAAGAGAGAAAAGGAAATCAGAGGGGGGGGGGGGGGGAACAGCCAGAAAAAGAAAGACGGCAGCCAGCTTCACCCCACGCGTGCCCCGAAGGCCACATGCCCCGGCGAGACAGGAATTAAACATACGGCCGAACGAACGGTCCCCTCCTGAAAACCTGAAATGTGTCGCCGCGAGCACTGTCGAAGGCATGGCGTGTACGCAGCCGCCGTCGCATTAGGGAGGGATTACATTGCCCGTGTGAATACCCCTTCAAGTGCGATGTTTTTAGGCTGTTCGGTGAGGCTTCGGTACCTAAAGGGGGATTCTGTTTGGCATTTATTTTCCTTTATTGCAGGATTGTAATTAACGGCTATGTTTTTATCCCTCTTCTTGCTACTCTGCAGGGTCGTACCGACAAATCTGCTCCGCAGCCCGATAAACGATTGGTTCCTAGTGGGAGAGGAGGAAAGCCGCGATAGTACAGCTGGCCGCAGCTAAGAGCGCTAGCATCAACTGCAGCGGAGCGGCGGCAACACCGCCGACTAGCTTCGCCGACAGGAGAGCGGGAAATAATCCAGGAAATGAAGGTGCGCAGCGCGAAGAAGTAGCTCACGGCAGCGGGCCAGCACTTTGCTTGTGCTTGGGAGAAGGCGCGAGCTGATGCCGGTCAACGGCCTGCAATCTCGTTTTGGAGAGGTCTCCATGAGAACAAGTCACGGGGAAATCTCTACTTAGCTGTTACCCTGCGTTTGTATAGTGACGGAGAGATCGGTCCGCCGTTGTTTAGCAATCGGTTTTCCATCGGTTCTGCACATGCTACCGAACATGCGGTGTTGCGCGACGACGGCTTCCGCATTGTGAAGCTCACGAGCGTCTATGCCTAAGCTGGCATCAGTGAAGTGTTCTGGGAACACGATCTACCTGCAGACCGCAAGCGAGAGCAGGCTATGAACGTGAGCTTACAAATGCCTAAACGAGCCGGTTAGACGAAAAAACGGGCCTACTACTCCTGCCCTCTTGGGTAGTAATGGTATTCGGGTATCGGTGGTTAATGCGGTGAGCCGGTAAGCTTGCCTCTACTCATTTTTGGCTGTTTACTCCTCTAGAAAAATTCTTATTAAAGTGAAAGCTTGACTAGGCCATGTCGACAAGGTCGTGTCCGCAAAACGTGTCCACAAAACATGCCCGGAGCAGTTGTGAGGAACTTGTGAGGAACCAGTTGTGAGGAAGAAGTAGCGCCAAACAAATGGTTGTATTCGAAAGAGAGTTTTATGTGCCATATTACTTGAGGAGAAGAAGAAGAAGAAGAAGGGTGATGTGAGGTTGATATAAAATAAGAATTACGTCCATAAATAGATTAGTTATTAATTACAGACAAAAATGCCCAAAAATTGGGTGTGAACCAGGGCAACGTGTTGCGCCAAATTTGAAAACGAAGCTTGGCGCCAAGTTTAAAAACTCAAAATTGGCAATTGATGTAATGGAACTTGACTAAGTAAGACAATTAATTGTGGTAATTGAGAAATTGGCTGAATTTACATCAGTGCTTAATCGAGTAAATGTGAGGAGAATTGACACGTGAAACAACGAGAGGCAAAGAGGGCCAAAGAGAAACGACGAGGCGTCAATGCTCTCGCATTCCTCCAAAGCGGGTTACCGCAGTGACCTCAAACGCTTTTTTTGTGTGTGTGTGAGAGATTGATTTATGTATGAGATTGGCTCGCCATGTGTATGCAATTTTGATAAATATTACCAAGCTTTAGCCACTGTTAGCGTTCCCATTCTTGGCGTTCGCCAGGCCTATCTTGCCTGGAACTCTTGACACTAGTGCAAAGTGAAAGGAAAGGTGGTTCCGCCGAGACACCCATAACAGACGAGAGTTCTAAGTAATCATGCTGTACACATCAAGCCATCGTTGCTGCCACGTGGGTACTTATGTTTATTCCGACAAAGAGTGCATGAAGTTTTATGTAGTGACAACCTCGTTGCTTCTCATTCTTTATTGATAAGATCAAAACATTGAACAGTGAGCATGCATTCCTGCGCTGGGGTAATCCAGGTGTAGCGCGGATTTGACCGCAAATTTTTTAGATAAAGATCTACTGCCAAACTGAACAGTAGCTGCATTGTCTATAATTTTTCGTATTGCCAAAGTTTATTTTTTCGTAAGTCAGCCTCCTCTCATACCTTTGCAGTTTACAACAGTCTTAAGGTATTTCTTATGGTTCGAACACTCTCGTTAGTGTTTTTATATAAATAGAGAAACGCGATTTCAGTATCGAAGATCACTCCAAGTATTTTCAGTTTTATTGCTGATTTAATTTTCGCATTCTTGATTATGAATACTAGGGTCCCACTGCTATAGTGTATTTCCACCACCTTCCACAAAAGCAATATGTATTCCGGCAAGACACCTCTACACCAATATATTTAACAAAAACAAAATAACCTTGGGGCGAACATTGAGTGTAACTTAACAACTAACCTCGACAACCATGGGGCTGCGACTGTCACGTAGAAAAAGGCGTGGAGCTTCCATGTCAAAAGCGGCGTGGCGACATCCGTATTGAGGAGTTGTGTCTGGGACGAGGTTGCGGTCGCCAGGAGGTTCGCCGGATCAACATAGTTTTCCGCACTGAGGAAGTGACGTGGGACCCATTTATCACGTATCGGGGGAGGGACGCGAGCCGCAAGGCGGCAAATATTTTCGCCAGCCATAGCGTTGCGACTGTCATGTGGGAAACGGCGTGGAGCTAAAATGGCATCGGAGGGGATAAAGGTGTAGGTGGTTGGGAACATTGCAACGGCTGTCACAGTAGAAAGCCTCTGGACTGAGATAAGCTCAGCTCCGAAGCAAGAAAGAGGCTTCTTGAGTAGAAACCAAAACTTCTTATTAAGACCAGGTTTGCTAGAACAACAAAATGCTTACAGTACCAGCCTATAGCTGCGGTCGAGTAGATGAATAGATCTGAGAACGCTGCTAATCTGTTAGGGATGCTGCTTAAAATCTCTATCTTGGAAATAGCGTGGTAAGTCTTTTTCAGCTGGCTACTACCATAACGAGAAATTTAGAACGTTTGCGGATAAGTTCTCTTTAGGTTCGCTGTGGCTGCCCGAGAGTTTTCCGTGAATGAGATGTAAATGCATTTTCTCCCCATTACCTGTCGATGCATAATCAGTCCAGTGTGTCATCGATGCCTCAAGGGGGATCGATATATTTTTTGTTATCTTGTGTGGCGGTGTTAGTCGACGCAGAAATGAGTTTTCGTTTTTTTTTTTGCAGAAGACGAAGATGTGACGCGCAGGGCTCTTTTTTGTTGATTGACGATGTTCTCGAATAATATTTTATGAACTACTAGGTTTTCGACACTTAGCAATGCCTGTGGCCGACACGTTCCGAGCACTCGTCGATGATTATGTTATGGTGGGCAAAGTTTTTTTTCGAACCTTTGAAAAAGACGAAAAACGGCGGTCGCTGTAGCGTCAGAGCACACTACTCAGCCCGTCTTGTCGGTGCCGAGACAGGTGTCTAAAACACGCACCAAGTCCTAGGTAAGCGGGTCTTTCGCGGTTTGGTTGTCGTCTGTCAGCGCTTTCATTAGTAGATGGTATTCGTCGTTGTGTCGGCAAGAATTCAAAAATCCAAAGGTTGATCTTTTCAGTTGCCCCTAAAGGGTCTGCAGGGACCTTCCTTGCACGGCGTTGCTTCGGCCAGACGTATTGAGCAAGATGACTACGGCGGTGGTTACCTTCATAAGCACGGTGACGCGTACTAGGCGTGACTTCAATGCTCTTCTATTTCTTGAGGTTGCTGGCACGAATGCCTTCGTGGTGCGCTGCAGGAAATACCCCGGACGTGTGTTATCTATAAGCAATCCCGCAGGATGTGGTCGGCTTCTCCGCAACGAAAGCCATCGGTTGATTGTCGGGATTTGCGCCAGCGCCGAGCGGCTTATTAGTTGTTCTTGGAGTAGTAGCCTGAGCTTTACTGGCAGTATAAAAGGCTCCAGCCAACTGCTGACAGGTGGCTTCCTGGTCCAAACAGCGGCGGCGTAGGCGATATTTCTACTGAGGCTGGACGTTGGATGCCACTCCTGTTCATCGGCATCAGTCAGCAGCCAGACCTCGCTGTTCACTTTCGTCGACACTAGGTATTTTACGGAAGAAGTTGTCTTAGCCTATCTTTCTTCTTTTTGCGTAGTGGTCGAAGGAATGCTTCTCCCTGCAAGCCCTCCCCTCCTACTTCCCTCTCCAGGACTGGAAGAACGTACAGGAGAGCAAAGCGGAGGTGAAAGAAGAGAGGAAGGCTGATTGGGAAGGCAGTTAATTGTGATTGAAGGGAAAGGCTCCACAGTGTTGGCAAAACCGGCCGTGGCGATGAGGTTCATCCATCTTGTTGCGGGAAGGCTGTGGACGCGGTCGATCGCTGCGTGGTGCTCGGAACTCTACATGTTTGTTGGAGAGCAGAGCCGCAGCCATACAGCGCGTTCAGTACAGAACAAGCACTTTTGGAACGGTTCCTGCGAAATTACCAGAGCTACTATATTTTTTTTACTTCTTTCACTCCCTCCTTCTACTTTATTGATGGCGCCGTTCAAGTGCCCACCGTGACGTAAGACAGGTGCTGCATCCTTCTTCTTCTGAAAATCACTATTTTCCTAAGTCATTGCGCACAGATTTCTCTTGCCATAAAGAACTCATTGTAACACTGCCCGAATATCAACACAATGATCGCCCACTCATGCGCGATGTCAGTGTACCTTTTAGCATTCGTGAAAAACTTTCACTAATCACTTGTACTATTCGGCTAAGTGGCTTCGACTTTAATACTAGTGGAGAAATACGCCAGCAGCAGCAATCCGACGTGAGCCTCCAGTATACGGCTCGTCCCTTACGCCGTTGCGTCTATGATATTGTTACGTGCTTTGCACGCACGGGGGTTTATTCAAAGAGGGGACCGGTCGAAGCAGGATGGAAGCAGGAAGCCTAGCAGCGTCCTTCAGCTCTCTCTTTTTCTTCCTCTTTCTCCGCGGGTCAGTCCTTCATCTTCTGCTTCTTCCGTCGAGGTTCTGTGGAAGCACGTTACATTTCCCTCCTCGCAGACGATGCCCGTCGGGCGAGTTAAACAGACCGTCTGGGATGGAATCGCTTGAGGCGGGCTACATGCACCACCTGAGATTGGCGTGACCGTCGACCACTAGCAGTTAGTCGTGCTATAACGTAATTAACGTCACTTATGCACTCCAACACAACAAATGGTCCAGTGTAGTGGGATAGCAGTTTCTGACACAGACCACGCTTGCGTAGAGGGGTCCACAACCACACAATGTCACCAGGAACATAAGAAACTTCTTGGTGTTGGACGTCGTAGCGGTTCTTACAACGCTCTTGCGAAGATAAAATTCGAACGCGGGCAAGCTGGCGAGCTTCTTCAGCTCTGCAGAGTGTGGTCGCAAGAGAAGGTTCATCGTGGATGAAAAATGGTAGCATGGTGTCAAGGCCGCAGCGAGGCGAGCGAGCATAGAGCAGGTAAAAGGGGCTGTAGCCAGTTGTCTCATGTTGCGCGGTGTTGTACGCATGAGTGATGAACGGGAGTACGCCATCCCAGTCCTTATGATCTGCAGCGACGTACATGGCAAGCATGGTGGTGAGCGTACGATTAGTGCGTTCTACCACACCGTTCGTTTGGGGATGATATGGCGTGGAGTGGCGAAAACTGCAGCTGCTGAGGCGGAGAAGTTCTTCAACAACGTCCGCTGTAAATTGACGTCCACGGTCGCTAATGAGAACTGCAGGAGGGCCGTGCCGAAGAATGACGAATCGAAGTAAGAAGTTAGATACTTCAGACGCAGTAGCAACTGGTATCGCGGCTGTCTCACAATAACGGGTTAAGTGGTCTACGCACACAAGAATCCATCGATTTCCTTTAGAGGATCGTGGGAAAGGTCCAAGGAGGTCAATGCCAACTTGCTCAAACGGGGCTGTTGGAGGTGTGATTGGCCGCAATTTGCCCGGTGGACTTCGGCAGCTTAAAGCGCTGGCATTGCACACAGCTGGCTACATAGTGCTGGATGGTTGAACGCATGTTAGGCCAGTAAAATCGTTGTTGTGTGCGGTGGAGTGTGCGTGTCACTCCCAAGTGCCCAGACGTGGCGTCGTCGTGCATCATTTCAAGAGCTGTGATGCGTAGGCTTTCGGGTACGACAAGAAGCATGCGTGCTCCTCCAGAAGCGAAATTCTTCTTATAAAGCAAACCGTCGCGAATGCAAAAAGTATTCTTTACAGAATCTTGAGCGGCATCAAACAAAGAGGTTAATGTTTGGTCCTTGCGTTGCTCAGTTCGAAAAACTTGAAGATCGGGAAAGGCTTGTGAAAGTGACGACAAGTATTCATCAAAGTTGTCTGCGTCGTCCTCAGTCGTTAGAAGCGGCAAACGGGAAAGACAATCGGCATCTGAGTGTTTACGGCCGCTTTTATGCACAACAGTGAAATTGAATTCTTGTAGGCGCAAAGCCCATCGAGCAAGCCGGCCACAGGGGTCACGAAGACTCACTAACCAGCAAAGCGAGTGGTGGTCGGTCACGACGGTGAAAGCATTCCCGTACAGATAGGAGCGGAAGCGCTGTACAGCGAAAACAACGGCGAGACATTCTTGCTCAGTAACCGTGTAATTTCTTTCGCTCTTACTCAACGAACGGCTGGCATATGCTACCACGTGCTGATCGTGACCATGGCGTTGTATAAGTACAGCGCCGATACCGATACCACTTGCATCAGTGTGCACTTCAATTGGTGCAGATGGGCAGAAGTGGCGTAGGATGGGGCCCGAGGTCAAAAGAAATTTCAGATGCCGGAAAGCTGCGTCACATTCGCTGGTCCAATTGAACGGTGCATCTTTATGCAGCAAACACGTGAGTGGGTAAGCGATGTCCGCAAACCTAGCTATAAAGCGTCGAAAGTACGAGCAGAGCCCTAAAAAACTCTGCAGCTCTTTCACTGATTGAGGCACCGTAAAACATTTGACAGCTTCAATTTTCTTTGGATCTGGTCGAACACCTTCTTTATCAACTAAATGACCAAGAACAATTGTTTCGCGGTTCCCAAAATGACATTTCTTGGAATTGAGGATAAGGCCAGCTCGTTCCATGCAATCAAGCACAATATCCAGACGGCGGTTGTGCTCACTAAACGTTTTGCCAAAAATTACAACGTCGTCCAGATAACATAAACAAATTTGCCACTTGAGGCCACGCAGGATTGTATCCATGAACCGCTCGAATGTTGCAGGTGCATTACATAATCCGAAAGGCATAACGTTGAACTCGTAAAGTCCGTCTGGTGTAATGAATGCCGTTTTTTCCCTATCTGCAGCGTGCACGGGGATTTGCCAGTAGCCGGATCTCAAATCAATAGAAGAAAAGTATGAAGCGGAGTGCAGACAATCAATTGCGTCATCTATACGTGGAAGCGGGTAGACGTCCTTCTTCGTGGCCGTATTTAAGCGACGGTAGTCAACACAGAACCTCCATGTGCCATCTTTTTTCTTAACAAGGATAACTGGAGCCGCCCAAGGACTGGAGGATTCTCGAATTATGCCTCGCTTTAGCATCTCTTGAACTTGGTCATCTATTAACTTACGTTCAGTGGCTGAGACTCGATAGGGCTTCTGGCGTATAGGAGGTGCGGAGCCGGTGTTGATCGTGTGATGAATACGACTGGTAGGCGGTGGTGTTGAATCGTCTTTGGCAAAGTCGAACACGAACACGTGTTTCAGAAGGAGTTCCACTAGAGTGCGACGCTCGGTTGGGGAAAGAGCCTGATTAATCATAGCCTTAACTTGGGTCTCCATATCTCTTTTCACGTGCTGCTCACTGACAGAGTTGGTTAACGCCGCGACGAAACCTGACACACCTTCCTCGAAACGGGCGAGTTTGAGGCCCCGGGGCAACACAGCTGGCTCTTCAGGGTGGTTCACTGTCCACAGCTCGGTACGGCCTCTCACCACGGGAACGACGCAACGAGGCACGACGATACTCTTCTTAGAGCAGGCGAGTGTCGTAGGCTCTACCACAGCTTCAAAAGATTCGCACTGATTGTGAATAGAGGAAACCCGCACGAATGCTGCAGAGAAAGCTGGTACAATAGTATCTTCTTCCACCGCAAATGCTCCAAAATCCGGTGTCGAGTTATCCACAAGAGCTGAAAGTAACGAAGAATTCAAAGCAACTTCTCCCGTACGACAGTCTAAAGTTGCACCACACTCTTGCAGAAAATCAATCCCAAGAATCACATCATGCGTTGACCGTGGTAGCACTGCGAATTCTGTTCTAAACGTTAGACCACCAATAACAACATCCGAAGCACACACACCAAGTGGAACCAAAGGTTCACCACCGACACCACGGAATAACGCTGCACGGTCACCACTAAACATCACTTTCCTACCTAAACGATTCTTAAAGCTCAAACTCATAACGGATACGGTAGCACCAGTGTCCACAAGAGCCATTGTTTTCCCACCATCAATAAACACTTCCAGTTTGTTCTTCAACATAAACACGGGCAGAGGTAGATTGGACGTCATCGACTCGCCGGCGGCCTCACCTCCATCGGCCGCGCCTCCTAGTTTCCCGGAGGCGGAGGGGATGCACGACGTCGAGGAGAAGGTGACCGCCGTTGGCGCTGAGGTGGCGGCGTCACACTGCGGTCAGATGCGGGTGATGAACTCCGCAAATTGCTCGGACGGTACGGGTCCCAAGCGGACGTTGGGGGTCTCTGCTGCGCGGTGTGCAGTTGCCCGTAAGTATTCGCCGGGGGTTGGCAGTCTTGAGAAGTTGGGAAACGACGGCGGCAATATCTAGCGATATGCCCTGCAATGCCACACCGGTAGCACAAAGGTTGAGAGCGCCAGCGACCGCCATAAGAGTCCTGGCGAACAAAGTCGCGACGTTGGCTGAAGCCAGGATCTCGCTGCTGACGAACCACGTCTTCTGGGTAGGTGGGCCTCCTTTCTGTCGGCTGGTGGCGATAACGTTGGGCAATGTTCCGATCGTCCATGGGCAAAGTGCCGTTGGGTGGAGCCCACGGAGTCGACAGGGCGGCAACATCTTCCTCCGGTGCAGAACTGTGCCGCAGATATTGTGTGTGGCAGAAGGTATCCCGGGATCTGGACAATTCCTCGCGCACAATCTCTCGAATCATATCAGCCATAGAATTTGGAGGACTGGCTTCAACACTGGCTATAGAGGTGACATTGGCCAATCTTCCGAATTTAGGGGTGATTCGACGCAGCTTAAGAGCTTCAAATGTTCTGCAATGTTCTATAACGTCAGCGGTGGTGCTCAGGCTCTCTTTGCTAATCAGGAAATTGTAAACATCTTCCGCAATTCCTTTTAGAAGGTGGCCGACTTTGTCTTCTTCAAGCATTCTGGAGTTAACTAGCTTGCATAACTTTAAGATGGCTTCGATGTATGCCGTGCAAGTTTCTCCGGGTACTTGCGCGCGGTGAAGCAATGTCTGTTCCGCACGCTTCTTCTTTGCCGATTCATCCCCAAAATTTTTCTTTATCTCGGTCGTAAAGGTAGCCCATGAACTCAGTGTATCCTCATGATTGTCGAACCAGTCAAGGGCAGTGGCGGCAAGGAAAAAAACAACGTTAGCCAGTTTAGTAGCAGCGTTCCATCGATTGTATTTGCTCACCCGCTCGTAGTGTTTCAGCCACTCGTCAACGTCCTCTTCAGGTTTTCCAAAAAATGTGCGGGGCTCTCGATAATGTGGCCAGTTGTTCGCTGTGGATAGCCCGGGTTGCTCAGCATTGTCGTCTCCAGGCATGTCCGATGGCAGTGGTGGGAAGCCTGCGAGTCTACGGCTCCTTCGGTAGATGGAATGCTCCGTGGTCGATACCCGGCACCTCTCACCAACCTGTTACGTGCTTTGCACGCACGGGGGTTTATTCAAAGAGGGGACCGGTCGAAGCAGGATGGAAGCAGGAAGCCTAGCAGCGTCCTTCAGCTCTCTCTTTTTCTTCCTCTTTCTCCGCGGGTCAGTCCTTCATCTTCTGCTTCTTCCGTCGAGGTTCTGTGGAAGCACGTTACAATATATTGTACAAGAAAACGTGATAGGCTCCGTTCTTTCGGAATCTCATTGATATAAACAGATGTACAGAGCAACATGCAAGCTTGACGAAGGGAAGTATTTTCTTTTGATTGGTCGTAATTACAAAAACCAAGAGTACTCACGGAATTCATTGTTATGCAAAGGTATACTATGAGAGCAGAGTTGTTCCTGAAGCGTCCATTATGTGCAGCATCGGACACGATAAATACCTCAATTTCCACCACATCGGGAATGCCGGTCTGCAGTCCATCGCTTCTTTCTGTGGCTTTGAGGGAACCTTTACAGAAGAGATCAAGTAGTAAACTTAGCTAAAGAAGTGGGTTGATTTAAAGCAGAGACGTCCTATAATAGCAACCACAACGCTCCTGTTAACTCTGCTGAAAACCACGTGCTGTTACCTATTTCCTTTGGCAGCATAACGGTGTCGAATACGCTGTTTTCCTGTATTGAGAATATCATATGCGCCGTAAAGCCATCATTGCTTCTTTCCATTTCTGGCATTGGATGAATTCTCAAATTTGGTCCCACAACGCCCTCCTGCACGGGATAGCAAGTTGCTGTGAAAGGTGCACAAGTTTTGGTCATAGCTATTTTTTTCTCATTTGCCAAAAAATTCAATCGACTGCAAAATGCATACTACTACAATCGCACGCCAAAAGCGATTGGTGCCTAGACTTGGTGCCTTGACTAACTAAACTAATGGGGACACTCAAAGAGAACGAAAATGCGTTGAACGCTACACTCACAACTTCCATTGCGCTCTCTTTGCGCGTAACGTGGACAGTAGCCCAGTGGTTTTCATCTTCGAGCAGCTGCTGTTCAATGTCCTGCCCTTTGTACTGAAAAAAAGAGAAATTTCGTTCTTACCATTACGAAATGATCCTTGAGTTTCTGCATGTATTCCTGGTGACACTTTAGAGAGTCATCAGGATGTCAGGTATCGACGTCTTTCGACAATAAAAACTCAGCAGAGACCCTTTTGCAAAGATATTGAAGAATTCCTTGTGTCATTGGCGATCAGCTACTCAAGTGACTTTTCTCGCCGATAAATCCTATGCAGAAAAATACCACAAAACATTCAGATGTGATTTCACATCAACCACTCTCATGCCATTACACATCAAGAATTCATGTTTTTTTCATGCATTCTCTGGTGGTATGCACAAAGTAATGAATGAATGAACTGGACCAAGCGCGGAAGGCATTGCGAGGGGGGAGAGGAGGATGGGCTATATCTTTTTTTGACACTGCGGGCAGTCTGAGGTGCGGCTTCGGCCAGTGCGGGTTTCCTGAAAAAAAAAACAGTGTTTGTGGACTGCACTTTGTACAAGGAAAGTTCTACTTTTTTGTTCTTTATTATCCAGATGAGTGGTCGTTACTTCTGAACTTTATCCGGCGTGGCCAGCGTAGCTCATGGTGGCGTTCGTTAGAGTGGCTAACAAACGTGTTACCGGCAAGAGAGAAAGCAGGAATTCTGGTATTTACAGCACAGTGCTAAAACATAGGTTCGAGGACACTAAGGTACAGCAATCAATAGCTAAATAAGGCTTGCTCAATGGCAGGTTCAAACGACGAGCGTTATCGCGTGCTCTCTGCGAACACGTTCTATAACTCCGAACAACAGTGCACAAAGGAACGCAACAGGAAAAATCTAAGTGACAAACTTGCGTTGTACCAATGGAGAAGATAAAAAATAAAATAGAAGGCAGCGCCTATTTATAATTACTTATTCTGTTTTTCCCCTTTTCTACAGTCTCTCGATCTTCATTCGCACATATCTGAAATGTTTAGCTCGATGTGAGGGATGTGTGTCGCTGCCAGGCTCGCAAGTTGTGAAGCTACTGTAGCGCATTATTCCAGTAATTATTGTCTCGCAAGGCAGTCTGTTCCACGGTGTAAGGATAAGCCGTGGTCTGTACCAAGGATTAGGAGCGCTATGAGAGTAATGCGGACAGCCAGTGTTCTGAGACTTATAATTTTCCTAAAATTTATGGTCTATGAGGGTTTAACGTCTCAAAGCGACTTCGGCTATGAGGGACGCCGTAGCGAAGGGCTCCGAAAATTTCGACCACCTGTGGTTCTTTAGCGTGCACAGACATCGCACAGTACACGGACCTCTAGAATTTTGCCTCCATCGAAATTCGACCGACACGGCCGGGATCGAGCCCGCGTCTTTTGGGTCAGCAGCCGAGCACCACAGCCACTGCACCGGCCTAGTTTTCTTAAAGGTTTGATACGGCCAATGCGTTGCACGTAAAGGCTCGGAATATGCTGCAAGCCCAACAGGCCTGAAAGGGCCATCTGAACAACGTTGTTTTAATATGCGTGCAAACAGCTGCTGCTGCTGCTACATTTCCACGCAATGGAAAGAACAGGAAATAACTGCTGCCACACATATGGCAAAAAAATGTACTGCCCCCAGAGTAGTGGTGGGGTGCAGTGGTTAGCACAGTGGGTTGGGGTTCGAAGGTGGCTCTTTCGAAAATCTTTTTCTTTATTTTTCCTTTTTGTTTTAGCTGTACTTTTTGTTTTGGCTTTTATTTAGCAGTACTCATCCCAATATTTGCGACAGGACTTGCAAAGGGCGGTAGGGCATCAGTGAGTCAGGAACCATTCATCAAAAAAGCATTCATTAGAAACACAAAAGAACTATGGTAGCCTAATTGTTTTTGAAAGCCATTAGCAATACATCAGGAAAAAGCACCGAAAACTCAAAAGAAAGGCATAGCCTAATGTCAAAAGTCCTTATAATTTTTAACAAAAGTCATTAAAAGTTTTCCTAAATGCTAGGCGAAGATGTCTGGTAAAAATCATAAATTTGGTCGCAGTCCTGACAAAAAAGTTCTGCTGTTGCTACCACATCCAACGTAAACGCGGGGCGGAACAAACAATAGCAAGTTTGTACTGACTCACTAGAAACTAATGAACTCAATCTCACGATAACATGCACCCTTGCTCTTAGGTTGCAGCCATGAGCAATTTTAAATTTAAGCATTAGTTCTTTTTTTGGGCCCGCCTCTCGGGAGTTATACTGCAGTAGCTTATGAACTTGTCCTGCATGTTATCGTCATCAGCCTAGCTACCCCCACTGCAGGGAAAAAGTCTGTCCCATGACTCTCCAATTATCCCTGTCCTTTGCGAGCTGCGGCCACCGAATGCCCGCAAACTTCTTAATATCATCTGCTCGCTTAACTTTCTGCTGCCCCCTGCTGCGCTTGACTTTCTCTTGGAATACACTCCCTTCCCCTTGAAGACTAGCGATTATTGTGCCTTCGCATTACAATACATGCCCTGTCCAAGCACATTTCTTCATCTATTTCGACTAGGACGTCATAAACCCGCCTTTATTCCCTCACTCACTCTGCCCGCTTCCGGTTTCTTTAAGTTACTAAGCATTTTTCTTTCCATAGCTCGCTGCATTGTCCTTACATTAAGCTGAACTCTTTCCTATAGCCTCCACCTTTCTGCCCCATAGGTGAGTACCGGTAAGATACAGCTGTCGTATACTTATCTATTGAGGGATAGCGGTAAACTTCCATCCTTGATCTCAGAGAACCTGTCATATATGCTCCACCCCATTCGTATTCTTCTAGTTATTTCTCTCTCAATATTCGGATCAGCAGGCACTACCTGCCCTAAGTAGGTGTATTCGCTTGCCACTTCCAACTCCCTGCTGTTCTCTTGCGAGACTGTTGAACATTACATTGGTTTTATGCATGTGAATTTTAAGACTGGTTTAATGCATGTGAATTTTAAGACCTACTGTTTTGGTCTGCTTTTATGGCTTCTAGCGTGCAGCGTTATGCCCGGCTCCAGAACAAGATGATTTACCCCAGCATGCTCGGCGGGCGCACGAAGATCTGAATTCGACGACTACGCGATCGGATCTTGGCGTCGTGCTTTCTTGGCTTGCCAGTGGCTCCGGTCCCTCCTGGCTGATCGAGTCCACTTAATAAATTTGTGGACACCAGACACCTTCAGCAGCAGTGTGTTCCGTGTTCCATGTGCCTCTCTTCGTTTGTGTCCCAAAGTTCATGCTGGCCCAAATCATGGATTCATACCAATTGGCCCAGAAAAATGCCATTTTGCAGTACCTTCGGCTTGTGTGTAGGGTGCCTTCCACGGACTCATCGATCATGCTTTGGAGCTGATTTCCCGAGTGACTTAGTAAGGCAAATGTCCTGTATATACCTTTATATCAGCATTTTCTGTTTTTGGCTACTAGCAGATGTTGGTCAACACTGAATAGGGACTCCTGCAGCGGAGAGCGTGTAGTTGAGCACGTAAGGAAGTGAAAAAGATGCCTATCACATAGCCATAACATAAAGTAGCCTATGACATAAAGGACTTTGACAGTGAATAGTTCATCACCTCGCCTTTCTCTCTGTTTGCGACTGGTAATGCTTTCCCAGAACGGCTAACTGTTGAGCAAGTGAGAAAAACGGAAAGACAAATTATTATATGTAATATGTACTACGCCTGCGCTTGCCTGTGCATGCGTTTTACCATGTTGGATTAGTAATCAACCAATGGTATGCATCTTTCTCATCTTTTCACGCAACATTTTGCCTCATATAAGGTGCGACCTTCGGCCAGTAATACCTCTCGTCCGTCAGCAATTGCGTGAGTATATAGTCTTTCCTTTAGTTTGCGCGTGCTCGCGCTAAAACTTTATATTAGATCAGTATGCGCCGATATGGCTGGGAATATTTCAATGCGCGAAGCATGTCAGATACAACTACGATTTCTCAAAGAAAACAAGCAGCTAACGCCTTGTCTGAGGATAGTAACTGTGCCAAAATCAGTCAGTAATACTGAACGGCCACAGCTCTGCTTTGTACTCAAATCAAGTATCAGGTTATATAGAAACACGAATAGAAAACTGCAATCTCTTAAAGAAAATCTAGTTTATCAGCTCTAAATACTGATTTTACATATATTACAAAAATGTTCCTCCAGTTAAGAAGGCACATATATGGCCATCATAAATAATAATGCCTGCGATTAGTGCGTCCAAATGTTTCGGGATTACTTTTCATCCAACATCATAGCGTAACTCTGTAGTGCAAACATATTGCTGAATGGTTCTTCACGTGAAGGTTTTCCTTGGCTTCGTTAAATAGGGCAATAAAAAGCTCACCATTTCGTTTACAAACAAACATTCGGCCAACATGGCGCGAACGAAGTGCCGCTTGTCATGCAAGGGAATTCAATGATTTGTGTTCTCGTTTTAGGGCAGCAAAGCGTTGTTCACAATGCTTGCTGTTAAAAACTTAAAAAAACATTTTGAGAAAAATGGAACCAATGAATCAACACCGTCAAAGACCCTAAGCTGTTGGAACGATTCGGATGAATTGCTGAATAAAGCCACAATAACCACGGCTTATAAACCACATGAGGCTCAGTAACATAACATCGAAACAAGAGTGGATATAAGCTCGAATACGCAAAACTATTATTGATTGATACAGTTGCAGGTTTGAAACATCGCTCGTCAGTTTACAGGAGGTTACACTTTAGATTAGGGCAGAAAAAAGTGTAGAAGCTCATTTCCGTGCTCACGAAACGCTCCAATTGCGGTTCTACGTTCGGTAACTAGATAACACAAGTGAAAAATATTTATTGAGTGCTGTCGAAAATAAGCTGCTTGAGTCATATCTAGATTGCTTCCGGGTAGCTTTTCACACACATTCAATTGGTTCTAGATAACAGCTTCTGACAGAACCAGGGCATAGCGATCAGTGCGACTTAAACTAACCTGCAAGCCGGCATAAAAAAGGGGAGTTCTTATGTGGACAGTGTAGAAAAAATGACCGCCCGGACCACACATTCCCTGGTATTTGGTGAACATATTGCGGCACAGCCATTTTTGTTTTGTTAAACTAAGTTGTAGAACTGCTGACAAACGCTACATCAAGTGGCCATCTACATTAGGTGTTCTTTTTTATGAGTGTAACGGCGTGGAATTCCTCACATTAGGTTCACAGTCAACAGTACGCCGCGATATCCCTGGAGGCAGCGCTTTTTATAGAAGCGAGGAGTTCTCCCTTACTTGCATCTATACTGATTCTCACCAGAATAATGCAGTTATATCTGCAACCACCGGATTCTGAAAGATAACCTTTTGATCTGATCAGGCTGGGAGCTCATTGTGACTTTCTATTTAGAAGTGCATTCAACGTCTGCATTAGGTGTATTCGGCGTCCGTCAAATCTGTGGTTTTCTCTCCGAGCGCAACTGCGACCACTGACCAAGGTTGGCGGAGAGTGAAGAGCAAAAAAAAATAAAAAAGTAAAGCAAGAAATTGGAGGAGACACATAAGCTCTGCCCTGTGGTTATGACGCGATACCATAATGTGTTAATTCACATATTCACCGAATGTGACTTTCCACTTTACATTCACAGATCCCTGGGAGTCGTCATACCACACCTAGCGGAGTGGTGCAGCGGTTAAGCGATGCGCCACTGCCATGCGGCGGAAAGTACTCTCAACGATGGGTCTTGTGATGGCCGGGTAACTCTTCCCGGGTGATCAATCATTAATTTGACGGCCACCGCCTACAATGGGCAGTTTGATCACTATCCGGTAGGTAGCTTGTAATGATGCCGCAAGGTCACGTCACCTAGGTGGCCCACCTGCCTCATTGGTTTCTCTCCGCGGTCCAGCTGCAAGAGCAATGTCGGTGATTTTTCGCTGCCAACACCGAAAACGCCGACGCCGGATATTCTGCGTAATGGGGCCCTTAATGGTCTCGAGTTAAAAGCACTGATAATGCAAAATAAAATGAAAGCACTCAATTATGGCCAGAAAGACTTGTCTCAGCCAAATTTTAGTACACATAAAACTCTGCTTTGTATGCAGTGGAGGCGTTATTTGGTACCGTTTTTCATGCTCGCCATTCTATATATACTTGTGTCGATAGAGCGGTCTCATTTATTCTCGTTCATTTGTTAACCATCTGCGTTAGGTAAACTGAATCAAACACTGAAGTCTCTCTTTTTGAATGGCGAAAAATGTGCCGATAAGACAAAGCGTTTTTTAACATTCAATTGGCTACAGGTAGTTTGGAGGGTTCAGATTCTAGGCGCCTTCATGGATTCTAAACAATATTCTACCACTACTGCAACAGCTACCTAAAATAACTTTCCATCATTACATACTGTGTAGTATGCGGGAAGAGGGGGGGTATATTTCACTGCCCTGTATCTCGTTACGTAAGCGTGTTTTGCTAGTCATAAAGACTCCGAATGATTTTCTCGATACTTCAATCTTTAAAGTTTACCAAACTCCGCGGCAGTCGCATTTCGATGGAGGCGAAATTCTAGAGGCCCGTGTGTTGTGCGATGTCAGTGCACGTTAAAGAACCCCAGATGGTCGAAATTTCCGGAGCCCTTCACTACGGTGTCCCTCATAGCCGTAGTCGCTTTGGGGTGTTAAACCCCGTTTACGAAATAAAAGTTATTCTCTTCCAGTCTTGCATCACTTCCATGCGGCCATCTCTCCAAGAAACAATTTTATCTTATATAATTTTAATTTGGAAATACTTTTAATCATCCCACGGGAATGCGTCGTCATTAAGAACTGGCTTATTCTCCCTGAGAGGCATGCGATCTCCCTTGTTCACTATCTGTTTACAGAATCCGTCAAAAACTAGCGTTTCGCTAGTATTTTCATAGAAATGCTATCTGTGATCATTATATCGCGTTCCTTCTCCTTCTTGCAGCCCATGTCAATTTTTACTTGTTCTTCATGCCTGCATCTTTAAAAGTACAGATTGCGGCCTTGATATTCAGTCATCTCATGCTCAGAATTCACAACACTACTGAAAGAAATATTAAGCTTTACCTCCGGTATTTGTTTTTCACGTTTTGATATTTCTTTTGAATAGCCATACCAATTTTCCTTTCTCTTTTATAAGTTGAGAAAACTGGTATTTTTTATCTTTGTTTACTTTTATGGCGTTTTCTACTGCATTGAGCCTATTAAAAAGTGCTTTTAAATCCGCTAGGATTCGTTGTTCCCAATCATATTGATCTTTCATGATGGCCTTGAGACTCTCGATTCCTTGAGATTGTCGTCCCTGTTTATTAATCTCTACGTGCCCGGGCACCAACAAAAAAGGAGAGTTCTAA